>BPLR01000899.1:0-62500 GCA_021605095.1 Caerostris extrusa | reverse complement strand
ATATATATATATATATGAAGTGCCTAAAGTCATGGGATGCCCCCTAATAAAGCATAAGACCTCCTGTTCCTCAGCGAAGTGCAGTAACTCGGCGTGACATTGTTTCAACAAGTACCTGAATCGGAAGTACCCTGAAGACCAGGCTGGTCTAGATCATTAAGTAGACGTGGTCGGCTATTACGTTGTCCACAGGGGATGATAATGGGTGAAATAATATATTATTGGCACTTTATTGACACGGTGAATGGAGGAATATTGAATTCCATAACAATATCTGATACAATATGACCCATATGTATAGCTCCAACTAACATTCCGCGTTCTAAGTGTAATTTCCGTCATGTTGACATTAATTAGATCAGAAACGTTTTACATGAACCACTTGAATACAAATGAAATACAATGTACTGCCCATTTACGACATTTCTTACATTTGCGTATTTCTTTCCCATGATTTATCTTACTTCGTATATATATTATATTATATAGTATATATGGGGGTACAGTATTAAGCGCTCTGCAGCTCGGTGCCACAGGTTTCGGGTTCGAGTCCCGGCCTGTGACATGGATGTTTGTAGTGGTTCGGAATCCACTTTAAGCAGTAAATCCCGGTCTAATATGACTGCAGAGCGTTGAGCGTCGGGCTAACCCTACCTCTTAAAAAAGATAACAACTATTGTCTCGAAATCTGCCAGTAGGTAGATGGCCTTGGCCCACCAAAGGGCTGTTGCGCCACTGATGATGAAGATAAATTAAATTAATAAAATTAATTTTATTTGATATTCTAAGTGGCCACTTTCTGCATTGAAGAAATTCACTATCGTGAAGCATTTATGAACATATATAAGGGAAAGCAGCATTGCAGAAGAAGATTAAAATAATCATCAATAAAAAATCAAACATATACTAAAAAGGTTAAACAAATTATCAAAGAAATAAAAATTTAAACATGAAAACGACAAATGTAAGTATAATTCCGAAGATAGGTACTCTTAAAATGCTATAATTCATGTTATTTCCAGCCATTTGAAATCCATGGTACAATTTGAGTATATGTACAGTAAATGTATATGCCTGACGGAAATAAAAAAAAAAGTATGTTAAAAAGTTCGTACTTTCTGGAAATTTTGTCTAATTTTTGAAACCATGTGTCAGAATTCCTGCTATATGCAGAATTCCAACAAATGATTTTTTGTTATAACATCATAATCATAAGAAGAATAAATAATAAATAAGTTTAATTTATTATATGTTGCGCATCCATTCTGAATAAAATATATAAAAGAACTAGGTTAAAAGTAAATGCAATAAATATTTGTTAGTTATTCATGCAATTCATTACAGAAATGGAAACATATATATAGCACGTGTCACGAAAGTAATGTATTTTAAAAACTATTCATTTGCGCCAAACACCTTTACTTCAGTTGCTAGGCACTCGGGACTAATTCAATTGACGAGATAATTGAAGATCTACTAAAAATAATTAAAATTATCCCTTTTAAAACGTTAACAAGACAAACATATGAGTTAAAAAATTAATTATTGTTGAAAAGATCAAAGTATTTTAGTTAAAATGACAGTAATATTATTTTCCCCACATTTTTGTGATTATGTAACACGCGAGTTTTAATACCTTAATATTTAAAATTTACTCTTTCCAGAGCTCTGCAACTGGGGAAGAATCGCGTCTTGCTTATAAAGTTGCAAACTTCGGTTGTATTTTGTGAAGACATTTTTAAATGCTGAATTTGTAAAGAAAGAGATTTTAAGATTTTTATTTAATTTTTCTTATCCCAATTGGTAGACAGCAACATCTAGACCAAGTCCAAGAACCCGTGGGGTTTCTTAGAAGGAGGGAAAGGGGGGGAGGGGGTAGCTTCTGTTGAGATGGAGCACCCGTAGGTAAAAGTCTGACTTGACTCCGTGACGCTGAAGACGGAAGGCAGTTGGGGGGAACTAGTATGCATTTACGTATTGTTTGGGATAATACCCTTGAAACACCCATCAGGTAATCTTATTAATGAGGCAAGATACAGAATATCCCAAACACCATCGATTCTCCTCGTTTTTTGAAGCAGTGCTTACAATATTGATGCCAGCGGATTGAAACTTCGCCTAATACTCACCAGCGGCGTGTATTGCTACTGAGCCATGAGTCAGGAATTTTTAGTTTCTTATTATTTGAAATTAATGTGTTCTAGACCTGCGTAACTGGGGAAGAATTGCTTGTTATTTTTAAAGTTGTTAAACTTTGGCTATATTTTCTTAAGATATATTTTGTGAAGATAACTTTAAATGTTGAAATTATAAAGAAAGCGATTTAAGTATTGTACTTTTAAGAAGGTACAGTATGCAGTATTGTGTTATACATTATTGTATTGTGTAGTATCTTTAAGAATACAGCATTACTTTAAAATATACAGTACAGTATTTTAAAGTATACAGTATTGTACATTTAAGAAGGTCTGTTCACAAATTTGATAAAAGTTGTTAAAAAATTAGTCTGAAAGAGTTATAAATGAAATTTTTCAAAGTCTTAAAAGGCGAAATTTAAAGCTCTTATTGGGTTTCTGTAAAAATATGAATGCTTTCAAATAACCAACAAAGTACAAAAATTGCTTATATATGAGGGAGAATAAAATGGTTCTCATTTTAACAGATTTTGACCATAAATATAAACTAAAACAGAATTTTTTTCATTTCTAATAAATCCCTCTGTTTTCCATTTGTAGCTTGATGTTATTCTTATAACTCAAATTTGCGAGCCTTATGTGTGCCATTTTCATGTTTTTCCGAAAATTGCAATTTAAATGACAAAATTTTTTTCTCTTCTGAATGTAAAAATAGATTTCATATTCTGTTCCAGAAATATGACTCAGCGAAGAGAAAAAAATTCTGAAGTAAACAGAAAACAGTAATATATTCCCCAAATACCTTCAACTGATGTGGAAAGAAGCAAAAGATTCTCTGAAATATTAATATTACTTTGTTTTCTTCTTTCCCAGGGAAAAAAGTATGAAATTTCTTTTTCCCCATCGTTATTTTAGGCACTTTTTTCGCCCTATTCAATTTTTTTTTATACACGGATTTGTGTGCATGGCCCATGGCGAAAAGTGATGAATGGGGAAAAAGAATTCGCATGTGTTCAAATATACTAAGGGAAAAATATCGAGAGTCAAAATGGAATGCATAAAAGATTTCAATAATATTTCAGCAATCCTGCCTGCTGAAATCACGGCTGTTATTCTGTGGGAAAGGAAAAGTGTGAAAAGGAATATATCCTGACGTAACATTTTGTAGAGAGTGAAGTGTTATTGCAATTTAAATCCATGCTCCGATGTCTGAAAATATTGTTGGTATATCAGCCCTAGAAATGTCAAACATATATGTTAAAAATACCCTCATAAATCCAGTAGCAATCCATTAAATGTGAAAGAATGCAGATGACAAGATGATATCTATTGGACAAATATATTATTTTTGAAATTACATGTGATTATATTTTCAAGAAATTTGGGTGCATAGATCGTGAGAAATCAGTATCCAAAACAACCACCTCTGGTAGTAATAGCAGCACTTATATACCTGGGCATTGAGTCAAATAGAGATTGGATGTCATGTTTAGGTACAGATGCCCATGCAGCTTTAACACGATGCCACAGCTCATTAACTGTAGTCACTGGTGTCGAACTAGTCTCTCGGCAAACGTTTTCTATTAGACAGAGATCTGGTAAACGTGCAGGTCAGGGCAACAGCCGAACATTTTCCGTATCAAGGAAGATGCATTCAATACCGGCAACATGCGGTCTTGCATTATCTTGCTGATACGCAGGGTTTTGCAGGGCTCGAATAAAGGGTAGAGCCACGGGTCGTTCATTATCTTGAATAGAAGAAAAAAAATTCTGAAGCCAACGGAAACGGTAATATATTCCCCAAATACCTTCCACTGATGTGGAAAGAAGCAAAAGATTCTTTGAAATATTAATATTACTTTGTTTTCTCTTCTTTCCCAGGGAAAAAGAGTACGAAATTTCTTTTTCCCCACCGTTATTTTAGGCACTTTTTTCGTCTTATTCAATTTTTTTTTCTACAGGGATTTGTATACGTGGCCCATGGCGAAAAGTGAGGAATGGGGAAAAAAATTCACATTTGTTCAAATATACTCAGGGAAAAATATCGAGAGTCAAAATGGAATGCATAAAAATTTCCATAATATTTCAGAACTCCTGCGTGCTAAAATCTCGGCTGTTATTCTGTAGGAAAGGAAAAGAGTGAAAAGGAATATATCTTGACGTAACATTTGCTGAGAGGGAAGTGTTATTACAATTTAAATCCATGCTCCAGTATCTGAAAATATAGGTGGTATATCAGCCTTAGATAGATCTAACATGTTAAAACTACCATCATAAATCCAGTAGCAACCCATTAAATGTGAAAGAATATGTGCATCTAACTTTTACCGTTAAAGAGATTCAATTCAAATGATTCAATGATGATCAAATGAAACAAATGATCAATTTCAATTCAATGTCAAGTTCAAATGATTTTGAAAATTATAAATAAATATAATTAATTATATTGAATTAATTGAATACATTTATAAGCATCAAACAGCATTCATATATGCAGCAAAACAAACTCTTATATCTCTATCCTGATGGCCGAGTTTGTTAATTGATACTTTAGTTTGCAGGTTCGACAACCAGATTGTAACTGGGTGTGGATGGGTTGAGATGCTTGAGACACGGATTACATAACTCACAGTTTTATTTACACACACACACATACAATTAGAGACACACAATATTTAGCAGATTTAAAGAAATATAATAATCAATTAATTTCATATAATCAATCAAATAATTTAATAAAATCAATTAATTTAATACGAAAAATCATGGACCCAGTATTCATTTTGAGCAAGTTCATATACTAACCATATTGAAAAAAACAATTTTCTTTTAACTTCTTAAAATATATATATATATATAATGTATATATAATATTTGAAATATATATATATGATATATGTATATATAATATGTGAATATATATATATAATGCGTGAAATATAGAGTTGTTATTGGTTTCTGTTAAACGATGATTTCTTTCGAATAACCATCAAAAGAACAAAAAATGCTTGTATATAAGCAAGAATAAAATGGTTCTCACTTGAACAGATTTTGGTCATAAATATAAACTAAAACTGAATTTTTTTTTTCATTTTTGATAAATCCCTCTGTTTTCCATTTGTAGCTTGTTGTTATTCTTATAACTCAAATTTGCTAGCATTATGTGTGCCATTTTCATGTAGAATAAGGTTATTTTTTTCCGAAAATTGCAATTTAAGTGATAAAATTTTTTTCTTCTGAATGTAAAAATAGATTTCATATTCTGTTCCAGAAATATAACTCAGCGAAGAAGAATAAAAATTCTGAAGCAAAAAGAAAACAGTAATATATTCCCCAAATACCTTCCACTGATGTGAAAAGAAGCAAAAGATTCTCTGAAATATTAATATTACTTTGTTTTCTCTTCTTTCCCAGGGAAAAAGTTCGAAATTTCTTCTTCCACCGTTATTTTTGGTACTTTTTTCGCCCTATTCAATTTTTTTTTTTTCTACACGGATTTTTGTGCATGGCCCATGGTGAAAAGTGAGGAATGGGGAAAAAAAAATTCGCATGTGTTCAAATATACTCCGGGAAAAATATCGAGAGTCAAAATGGAATGTATAAAAATTTCAATAATATTTCAGACTCCTGCGTGCCGAAATCACGGCTGTTATTCAGTGGGAAATAGGAAAAGAGAAAAAGGAATATAACCTGAGAGTAACATTTTGTTGAGAGTGAAGTGTTATTACAATTTAAATCATGCTCAATGTCTGAAAATATAGTTGGTATATGAGTCCCAAAAAGATCTAACATGTTAAACCTACCCTCATGAACCTAGCCGTACTAAAATCACTGTATTGTAAACTAGTAAGTTGAAAATAGATTATAGCAGTGTTTCGCATTGACATTCAAATTTATTTATTGGAATCTTTATATTTCTCCAATGCGATTCATATAGGACTGAAACTCACCCTGAAAGGATTTATTTTCTATTACGAATTCTATGCGACTTTCTATTCTACGATTCTATGCGACTATGCCGATTATGTCTTGTTCTTTTCACAATCAGTAGAATGTTTCTGAACATATTTTACAGCTCTCGGTGCCATAGGTTTTGGGTTCAGTATCGGCGTTGCCATGGTTGTTTCTAGTGGTTCGGAATCCACTTTAAACCCTAGTTCTCGATTTAGTATGACTGTAGAGCGTTTTGAGTAGGGCTGACAATACTACCCGTAGAAAGAAAGCATCTGCTGTCTCGAAATGTGTCAGTAGGAAGATGGCCTTACTCCAGCAGGGAGGAGTCGCACCAATGAAGAAGAAGACTATTATGCTAACCCCTTTTTTTTTTTTTTTGCAAACTTAAGAAAAATTTGCTGTTACTTTCGTAAAAAAGAATTTGTATACAATTTTTAAGAGGGTCTGTTCACGAATTTGATAAAATTTGTTAAAAAAATGAGTTTAAAATTGTTATAAATGAAATTTGTCCAAATCTTAAAAAGCGAAATTTAATGATCTTATCGGGTTTCTGTAATCCGATGAATTTTTTGAAGTAGCCGTCAAAAAAACAAAATTGCTTATATATGAGCAAGAATAAAATGGTTCTCATTTAAACAAAATTTGTCCTTAAATATAAACTAAAACTGAATTTATTTCATTTCTAACAAATCCATCTTATTTCCATTTTGTAGCTCGTTGTTTTCTTATAACTCCCAGTTTGCGAGCATTATGTTCGTGCTTTTTCATGCGGAATAAATGTTTTTTTTCAAAATTTCAATTTAAGTGATACAATTTTTCTCTTCTGAATGTAAAAATAGATTTCCTATTCTGTTCCAGAAATATGACTCTGCGAAGAAGAAAAAAAAAATTGTGAAGCAAACAGAAACAGTAATATATTCCCCAAATACCTTCCACTGATGTGGAAAGAAGAAAAAAGATTCTTTGAAATATTAATATTACTTTGTTTCCTCTTCTTTCCCAGGGAAAAAAGTATGAAATTTCTTTTTCCACCGTTATTTTAGGCACTTTTTTTTCGCCCTATTCAATTTTTTTTTTTTCAACACTGATTTGTGTGCATGGCCCGTGGCGAAAAGTGAGGAATGGGAAAACGAATTCACATGTGTTCAAATATACTCAGGGAAAAAATATCGAGAGTCAAAATGGAATGCATAAAATTTCAATAATATTTCAGACTTTTGCGTGCTGAAATCTTGGCTGTTATTCTGTCGGAGAAGAAAAAGAGTGGAAAGGAATATACCCTGACGTAACATTTGTTGAGAGTGAAGTGCTATTACAATTTAAATCCATGCTCCAATGTCTGAAAATATAGTTGGTATTTGTAATGTTGGTAAAGATTATCGCAGAAAGATTAAAATTACCCTCATAAACTCCCATACTAAAAATCCATTAAATGTGAAAAAATGCAGATAACTAAAAGGATATTTATTGAACAAACATATTATTTTGAAATAACAAGTGATTACATTTTCAAGAAATTTGAGTGTATACATCCTGAGAAATCCAGTACCCAGAACAACCCCCTCTGGCAGTATTAACTATTATACGCCTGGCATTGACTCAAACCGGCAGTGGAGGGCATGTACAGGCTTTACACACGCCCACATGCAGCTGAACACGATGCCACAACTCACGAACCATAGTGACTGCTGACGAACCAGTCACTCGGCAACCATATACCAGACTTTTTCTATTAACGAGAGATCTGGTGAACGTGCAGGACCAGGAAACAGTCGAACATTTTCCGTATGAAGGAAAGTCCGTACAATAGCGGCAACATGCAGTCGTGCATTATCCTGCTGAAACGTAGGGTTTCGAAGGGCTCGAATAAATGGTTTAGCCACGGGTCGTAACACACCAGAAATCTAACGTGCACTGTTCAAAGTGCCGCCAGTGCGAACAAGAGGTGACCGAGACGTGTATCAATGAAATACCATCACGCCAGGTGATGGGACAGTATGACGATGACGAATGCACGCTGCCAATGTACGTTCACCAAGAATTTCGCCAAACACGGATGCGACCATCTTGATGCTGTAAATAGAAACTGGATTCACTTTGAAAAATTTACGTCTCGCTATATGTGCGCCTAGTTTTGTCGTTGATCACAACACTGAAGACGCTCCTGTCCGAAAATTGCAATTTAAGTGACAAAAATTTTCTCTTCTGAATGTAAAAATAGATTTCAAATTCTGTTCCAGAAATATGACACAGCGAAAAAAAAAAAAAAAAAACTCTGAAGCAAACAGAAACAGTAATATATTCCCCAAATACCTTCCACTGATGTGGAAAGAGGTAGGAAAAAAGCCAAAAGATTCTTTGAAATTATTTTGTTTTCTCGTCTTTCCCAGGGAAAAAAGTAAAAAATTTCTTTTTTTCCACCGTTATTTTAGGCACTTTTTTTTCCCCCTATTCAACTTTTTTTCTACATGGATTTGTGTGCATGGCCCATGGCGAAAAGTGAGGAATGGGGAAAAAAGAATTCGCATGTGTTCAAATATACTCAGGAAAAAATATCGAGAGTCAAAATGGAATGCATAAAAATTTCAATAATATTTCAGAACTCCTGCGTGCTAAAATCTCGGCTGTTATTCTGTGGGAAAGGAAAAGAGTGAAAGGAATATATCTTGAAATAACATTTGCTGAGAGTGAAGTGTTATTACAATTTAAATCCAAGCTCTAGTATCTGAAAATATAGGTGGTATATCAGCCTTAGATAGATCTAACATGTTAAAACTACCATCATAAATCCAGTAGCAGCCCATTAAATGTGAAAGAATATGTGCATTTAACTTTTACCGTTAAAGGGATTCAATTCAAATGATTCAATGATGATCAAAATGATCATTTTCAATTCAATGTCACGTTCAAATGATTTTGAAAATTATAAATAAATATAATTAATTATATAAGTTTTAATTGAATACATTTATAAGCATGAAACATTTATATATGCAGCAAAACAAACTCTTATATCTCTATCCTGACGGCCGAGTTTGTTATTGATACTTTTCAGGTTCGACAACCAGATTGTAACTGGGTGTGGATGGGTTGAATGCTTGAGGCACGGGTTACATAACTCACAGTTTTATTTACACACACACATACAATTAGAGACACACAAAATTTAGCAGATTTAAAGAAATATAATTATCAATTAATTTCATAAAATCAGTCAAATAATTTAATAAAATCAATTCATATAATAAGAAAAGATCATGGACCCAGTATTCATTTTGAGCAAGTTCATATACTAACCATATTGAAAAAACAGCTTTTCTTTTAACTTCTTAAAATATATATATATATATATATATATAATAATATATATATAATATGTGAAATATATATATAATATGACATATGTATATATAATATGTGAATATATATATAATGCGTGAAATATAGAGTTGTTATTGGTTTCTGTTAAACGATGATTTCTTTCGAATAACCATCAAAAGAACAAAAAACGCTTGTATATAAGCAAGAATAAAATGGTTCTCATTTGAACAGATTTTGGTCATAAATATAAACTAAAACTGAATTTTCTCATTTTTAATAAATCCTCTGTTTTCCATTTGGAGCTTGTTGTTATTCTTATAACTCAAATTTGCGAGCCTTATGTGTGCCATTTTCATGTAGAAAAAAGGTTATTTTTTTCCGAAAATTGCAATTTAAGTGACACAATTTTTCTCTTCTGAATGTAAAAATAGATTTCATATTCTGTTCAGAAATATGACTCTGCGAAGAAAAAAAAAATTGTGAAACAAACAGAAACAGTAATATATTCCCCAAATACCTTCCACTGATGTGGAAAGAAGCAAAAAGATTCTTTGAAATATTAATATTACTTTGTTTTCTCTTCTTTCCCAGGGAAAAAAAAGTACGAAATTTCTTTTTTACCGTTATTTTAGGCACTTTTTTTTTTTGCCCTATTCAATTTTTTTTTCTTACACGGATTTGTGTGCATGGCCCATGGCGAAAAGTGAGAATGGGCAAAAAAAGAATTCGCATGTGTTCAAATATACTCAGGGAAAAAAATATCAAGAGTCAAAAAGGAATGCATAAAAATTTCAATAATATTTCAGACTCCTGCGTGCTGAAATCTCGGCTGTTATTCTGTGGGAAAGGAAAAGACTGAAAAAGAATATATTCTGACGTGACATTTGTTGAGAGTGAAGTGTTATTACAATATAAATCCATGCTCCGATGTCTGGTATATCAGTCATAAAAGATCTAATATGTTAAAACTATCCTCATAAATCAATACCAACCCATTAAATGTGAATGAATATGTGCATTTAACTTTTACTGTTATAGCAATAATTTTCAAAATCCTTTGAAAATTATAACTATGATTAGTTATATAAGTTTTAATTGAATACATTTAGAGTATGAAACAGCATAACAAGATTTTATGTCTATATATTAATCGCCGAGTTTGTTAATTGATATTGCAGTGTGCAAGTTTGTATTGCAGTGTGCAGATTGTAAGTGGTTGTGCTTGGGTTGGGATACTTGAGGCACAAGTTTGAGAACTAACAGTTTTACTTAAACACGCAAAACCATGGACAAACAATTAGAGGCATACAATATTTAACAGATTTAAAGACAAATAATTATAGATTCATGAAAAAAATCCACTTCTAAACTATTCTGTGTCTCTGAACTCCTCTAAACGGTTGGACCGATTTTGATGACATTTTCGAGTGTTTTTGAATAGGTCTCTGGAGGATTTAGATTCACAATTGGACCCTATAGGTGGCACTGGTTCATTTTCTGTACATGTGTTTATCACTGAACTCCTTCTAAACGTATGTTTCTCTTGAAGTGGAGTTTTTCCACACAATCCAGAAGAACGAATATATTATCAGTATATTGGTATTCAATTTGCAAACATATATATATAAGCATTTAAAATGATTTGAGTTATATATTTGTATTTGTATTTAAAATGATTTTCGTTATAATTTCCAGTGGCTTTTATTCATTTCTGGGATAAGAATCCAAGCTAGAAGAACGAATATATTATCAATATATTGGTATACGAATTTGCAAATATACGTTTATATAAGTAATTAAAATAATTTTAGTTCTATATTTGTATTTGGGGCCTGAATGGCCAGTGGCTAGCGCTCTGGCGCTCGGTACCATAATTGATGTTTGTAGTGATTTGGAATCCACATTAAACCGTAGGTCCCGGTCTAACATGATTGTAGAGCGTTGCGGAGGTATTGTTATTCCGCGTCCGTAGCATATCTTCAAGCTGACAGCACCTCCTGGGTAGTGCTAAGTGAGTAACGTTGGTGTAGAGCTTGCCTTGAGGCATCGAAGAAAGTTATCTAATTGTTTGCCAGCTGCATTAGAACAAAAACAAGTAATATATAAAAAAAAAAAAAATTAATCATTTCCTGGTTTTTTTCTTTATATTGCAGAAAATCCTTTACAAATAATTTTATTCATTTTTTTAAGTTTATCTGACGCCATCTATTGGTAGATATATGCAACTTAAATCTAAAAAAAACTGAAATTATTAATTAAATTTAATGAATGAATTAATATTTGAAAAAACCGTATTAACATCCAGTGTCATCCACTACACGTTCAAAAAAATGTATTTGAACTTGGTGGGTGAATAAAAAGTGTTTTATTAACGATTGAATATTTGAACAAGATATATATATAGGGAGAGCGTGAGCTAATAACAGGAATTGAAAAATCTATATTTGTATTTATAATGGGAATTATTTCGTTATAATTTCAGTGGCTCTATATATAATAATTTCATTTCAGTGGATAAGAATAATACAAGCTAGAATGAAGAACAAAAATATTTAGTTATGGCGACGATTCCGCATTGTAAGAATTCCCCAGGGAGACATTTTTTACCACTTCAATTGATATACTCTCCGAGATTCAAGGATGTTGGAGAACAAGTTTTGAAAAAATACGTGCACAGCATATTGTGCTGCTAGACAATAGAAAATACAATATGGAAGCCATTTGAAAAATCAAACATACGATGGTATCTGTGGTGCATTACGAATGAAGACGTTTTGCAAACAATTTCAGAGTGCAACAAGTGTCTGGTACCTCTTATATTTATTGGGATAGTACACACTGTAAATTTGGGAACATAATGAAAAATTCAATGAAACCATAGAATTGTACGTAGAAAACTGTTTGAAATAATAATGCATACATGGACATGAAAATGATAATAAAAAAATTAGAGATTCAGTTCCGAGTCAAAAAGTAATTTATAACATAAGTCAACTAAATTTCGTAAACTAATGATATTTTAAAAATAAATTTTATATGATTTTGTCCATTTTTTTTTTACTTCTATTTATTTAATTTGAAAACAAAAAAAATTGATTTTCGGTAAAGAATGTAAGTATATGAACAATACTTTTTTATTAAATTAATAAAAGATATTTTCAACATTATCTCTTTTTTTTTCTTTCTAATGCAGCTGGCAAATAGACCGTGATCTTTTATGCCATAAGGGCTGCACCGATGTTACTCACTTTGCACTACCCAGGGCGCGTGTAACTTGAAGATATGCCACGGATGCGGAATAACAATGCCCCGCAACGCTCTACGATCCTGTTAGGACCGGGACCTACTGTTTAAAATGGATTGCGAACCACTGCAAACACAAATGGCAGCGCCGGGATTCGAACCCGGATGACCTGTGGTACCGAACGCCAGAGCACTAGCCACTCGGCCATCAGGCCCCTAGTCATTGTCACGTTATTAATAAGCCAAATTAAGGTTTCTATGAGTAATCCTTAAAAGGGTAGCCTGAAAATCAAAAGTTCGTATCATCTAGTTGGTTATATTGTAACCATTGCTTTCATAAGCGAAGAGATACTGTGGTGACATTGACAGCGTATGTTAATATATTTGTCATAAGACATTGCTCATCCTAGTAGGAGTTTTTAGTAATATTTTATGAAGGCTCATACTTTGTTGTCTACCAAGAAACCCCACTAATGACAATAAGGTTTGAACTTTGCCTTACGTAAAGACATTTGGTGGAGTTGTCCCACATTTGTGTGCCGCATGGAAAAATGCTCCTAAAATCTCCACCAGATAGCCTGACTATCGATGCGAGACGCTTTGCTCAGTTTATCGAACTCGCTAACGATACGGATCGTTGCTGAAAGGAGTGATTTGAGCCCATCTGCTGAATAATATAATATTTTTTAATAGTTTGGGAATTATGTTTTTTTCTTTTGTAAGAAACAAAAATGTGGAAAAGTTCCTATTGAATCTACAAAAAGTAATAATTATTCTACTCCGTCAAACAGAGATTAGGATATCTGTTACCAGATTCAACATTTTTAGATTAATTAATTTTTTAAATGTCAGGTTTAATTATTTAAATTTATTGTTAACTGACATTAAAAAGTTCAAAAACATTCTTCTGAAGTTTTTTTAAGCATTTTCTTTTGTTCTTTCCGATGAAATTGTTGTATATAGTTAAAAAAAAGGGGCATAATTGCTTGTGAGCTATTGTTGCTAGCTATGGAATAATTTATTAATAATTGCTTATGAGAACTTATTCAACAATTTGTAACATGGTAGAATCACTGTTGAAATTTAGTTTAGAGATGGCACAATCTCGGCATATGATAGGTTGCTTTCTATGTATTTGATGCGAAGAACACGCTCGATAAGATACCAACGACATTAGTTAGAGATGCAAGACCCTGGCATAATAGAAGGAGGTTAATTGCTTTATTTCCTCCAGAGTTCAGAGGTTTCCTCTGAAATGAAAGGGGTTAAGATAAGGGGGAAATTAATTATATTCCCAGCAAACACAGCGTGAGATTATCATGCACTGCTTGGGTTGTGTCTTCGGACATGTAGCTCTGCAAATAGATCTGAATCCTTATGGTAATTAGGCAACATGATAGATGATGATGCAATCACAGTTAGTTAGTTATTATAAATAATAATAAATCAGAAAACTAACATTTAATTAAAATTACATAATGATTTATGTGAAGGTAATTTTGCTTGTTATCAAAGAATGCTCGTTATGGCACATATATATATATATATATATATAGAGAGAGAGAGAGAGAGATAGAAATTATAATTTTAATGGACCCTTGCAAAAATAAATACGATGTTTTTATAATTTTCAAGATAGAGCATCCTGATATGATTTACATGGGAACGGGTCAATTGACCACACAGAAATATGGCAACATGGTAGATGATGGCGCAATCACAGTTAGTTAGTTATTATAAGTAAAAATCAATCATAAAACTACCATTTAATTAAAATTACATAATGCTTTGTGTGTAGGTAATTTTATTATTAACACTGAATATTCGTATGACACCTAGATATATATAAATAGAAATTACAATTTTGATGGACCCTTGCAAAATAAATGCCATGTTTTTATAATTTTTGAAAGATAGAGCACCCGATGAGTTTTATATGGGAGAAAGCCAATTGGTCAGACAGAAAGCATTATTTTATTAATTAGCGTAATTGTAATAATTATGTTTAATCCTTTGTTCGGGACAATGCATATTTCAAAGTGTATATCAATCTGTCACTGGTTAAAATATCACAATATCGCTTGATAAATTATCACCCTATCGGTTAAATATAGCTTGTCCCTTTTAAATGTCACTTTTTAAATAGAGGTGGTAAGAGTTATCAGACTTTTTAGTTTTTCTCAAATATTTCCTCACCTCTGAGATTAATACACATTTTCTTTTTACTATTTGTCCTCTTATTATAAATGACGAGTGGTCTAATGACCTCCAGCGTTCTGATGCTCGGTACCACAGGTTTCGGGTTCGAGTCCCGGTGGTGGCCATGGATATCTGTAGTGGTACGGAATCCACTTTAAAAACGTAGGTCCCGGTCTAATATGAGTGTAGAGCGTTGGGCGTAGGGGTAGCAACCTTACCCCTTAAAAAACAAAACATTTGTCTCGAAATCTTCCAGTAGGCAGAAGACCTTGGCCTACAATGGGGCTGTTACGTCCCTGCTGACGATGATAAATTAAATATAGCTTGTTCCTTTTAAATATCACTTCAACAGAGTATGTAATGTAACTTCACTTCATTTCAACAAATGCCATTTTCAACGGAGGTGGTAAAAGTATTCAAGACTTCAATTTTTCTCAAAGATTTCCTCCCTTTGAGACACATTTTTTTTTTTAATATTTGTTCTCTGATAATCGATGACCGTAATTTTTACAACATTAATTTTGTGTCAATTTTGCTTATGAAGTGCTTTTGTAGTATCTTTTCATTAACTCCGAAGAATCAAGAAAATAAAAGACGTAAATTGATGCGTAAAGAAAAGAGCCCCGAAAATGAAAATTAGATAAAAAAGTGTGAAGTCTCTTTCACATGACAAAACCAAATGTTATTCCTTTTTTCTTTCTTATCAAACATTTTGACATAATAGACTTTTAAATATTCTGTCATGAAGGACTCTTGAGTTTAGTACAGAAAAGGAGAAAAAAAATGAGGAATTTTATAAAATTCTCAGTTAACTGAGATGATAATCAAGTTATGCATCTAAAAATATATTCATACGATGTGAGTGAGATGAAGGTTTAAAGAAACCTTATAATTCATTTCCATTGATAAAGTATGACTTTAGACATATTATATATTCTCTTTTGATCTGCATCTACCGGTTCTGTTTTTAAGATTTTGCTGTTTGTATATGTGACATTTTCAGTTTCGTCGTTGCAGCTTATGTGTAAGTCGGAACTGGAGTAAATTCAATTTCAGATCATTATTTTTTTTTCCATTTTCCTTAAATTCTTTTTAGCAGACTAACTAGAAACACAATAAAACTAAATTTAACGTATTTTTGTGTTTTACAGAGAGGGGTTAGTTTAATTAATTTTTTTTTTTTTTTTTGTGTACTGGGGGATTATAATTAAAGACCTACTTTCAAAATGCTGAAAAAAAGCACATTAAGCACTACAGTTTTTAACATGTTTAATGTGCAACTCATGCCAAATACGTTGTAATTTAGATTCAAAATATTACTGGCAGCCGAATTCACTTTCTCTATGCCGCTTACAACGCTTATTAAAACACTGCTTATTAAAACACTTTACCGCTTTTTGCCGCTTATTAAAACACTTTGGAACTTTGATGCCATACCATTTCCCCCTTCTTCAAGTGTCTTCAGTACAAATTTTAACTCATTTGACTCATGACATTGAATTTAGGCATTTGCCATTGCAAAAGTCAGAGATGTAGTAGATTCAGCCTTAACCAGGATGGATAATGAGGGACTACACTCATTGTTTCTCTGCTGTTTTGAACGAACACTCCCAAAAAATGGCATATGGCGGATTCATACCTTTCTACTCCTTCATTACCTAATGGAAGAATATTCAAGTTCCTATGTATACATATATTGTATATTTAATATTTGGTCTGTTAAAATGAAGTGGTCTTTTGTAAGTTATAATTTTATAATTTAGTCTTTTATAATTGTCTACTACATAAATTAATATATGCTTCTATATTTATTATTTATTTATCTTTTTCTCTGTTAAAAAGGCAAAATTTGTTTAATTACTCATATAATTTTTCTTTCTTGTAGGTGAGTGATATTTGTCTTCTACTTTCAAGTTCACTTCAGGTAGGCAATTCAATTAATTAATCTTTTATACAAATAACCTTATCTTACCATCTTATCTAAAACGGTATTCAATTGTGTTTGCGAGCAACAAATTGCTTAAAAATGAAAAAGACCTGTAATTTTTTGAATAAAAAAAAATTATGGAATGTATTGAATGTTTTTAAGATATAATAATTATGAAATAAAGTTTTCAAAAATTATTTTTTAAATCTTAACAAATAAAATAAATGTCGTATCTCTTACTATGGTTATGTTGTGATCAGTGTTTCGCAAAATATTTAAAAATTGATTTGAAAATGATGTGATGGCTTGTTTTGTTTTTTTTCGCGGTTAACTAAGAGGACAATACTTAATCTGACAGTACTTGGCGCATTCTTCAAATGAACATAGTGCATCTCTTTCATTTTCCTTGTAAGAACGTTTAGCATTACTTTCAAAATCTATTCTTAAATTAATTGCTTAAGCTATCTTTTTTTTTTGTAACTGTTGTCTAAAAAAGAGCTAAAATAAATTTTTCACAATTATTTTGGACTCTTATCTATATTTATAAAATTTTAATGGATAAACACAAATTGCGGCATTAACTCTTTTTTTATTTATTGAGAAAAATTATTTTCAATACTTATTGCAATTAAAACATCACAAATGTCAATGGATATTTTAATATACTTCTTTATTTTGTTACTGCTACAAATTATTTCATTTTATAATTTCGTTTTATTATTAAAGATTTTTATTTTTTATATTAAGAAAAAAGACTGATATATTAATATTTGAATTAATAGTACAAATATTGCTAAGATAATATATAGTTCAAATATTATCTTTGCAAGTTTAAAAGAATACACTACTTGAATTGTGAGAGTTAAATTTTGATTATTTTTAATAAAATAAATGAAAATCCTTCATTTTAAAAATGCAGCTAATATAAAACAAAACCGATTGAATTTACTTTTTAAGAACTGCTTTTCGAAATTTTAGAACCTATTCTAAATACATATTGGTGGCATGTTAAATTTTTTAAGTGTTGCTTGAACTGATTTAATAAGTTTTTTACCTTTTTAATAAGTTTTTGTTCTTATTTTCTGTCTCTAGAGACAGATGTCTGAAGAGAATGGCTTAAAATACGTATATGTGATTTACAAAATGCACTCTGAAGTTTAATCCTTTTACTTTATAAGTATTAATATACTTTTTGAATAGAAAAAAATTCAGACGATAAAAGTGTCAAGAAAAGTTTAAAGTTTAAGACAATAATTAGTAGTATGAAATAAAGAGTTTAATTAAAACAGGTAAAAACGAAAATAATTTAAATTGTTTGCATGTCCCATTTTTTTGCCATCCATTTTTAGAAATGAAAATCCTAAAATTAACTATTTAACCATAATAATTCAGATAATAAAAGAGCCAAGAAGTTAGTAAGTTAAACACAATAATTAGTAGTAATGAAAGAAAAGAGTTAAATTATAATAAAAATAAAGGAACGAATTTAAATTGTTTGTATGATGGTTAAAACATGGCATATTTTCAGAGATGAAAATCTTAAAATTAACCACTATAACGCAGATACAAAAAAGCATTTTTTGTTTTTTTTTTTTGTAGAAAAACGCACTGTTCTTTTTCTAATAAACAAACAATTATTTTTGTTCTTTCTACTTTGGACTCTTTTTACAAATGTTACTTTTGTCCATTCAGAGAGACAAATACCCGTTTATATATTTATATACGTTTTTATATACGCATATACGCAAGACATATACCCGTTTATATATACGTTTATATACGCAAGACATATACCCGTTTATATATACGTTTATATACGCATATACCATCAAGGATCTTGGGTCCCTTTAAATAATGTGACGTACAACTCACTAACAGGATTGAGAAAGTGATACCTTCTTGGAGGACGTTATGCCTTGGATTTGTGAGTTTTGTCAGTAACGCCTTGTTAAAAAACTATTATCAGGCCGTCTGACTGGTGGCGCAAAACTCTTTACACACTCGATTACAATTTATATCGAGTTTATACGTTTTTGAAAGCAGTTATAATTTACCACCAGTGAAATTTAATATGCATATTTAAGCATGCTGAGTGAATCAGTTACCACTGAGCCAAAAGAAAGGCATGTGCTTTGACAAAGTTATTGTTGCTGTTGTTGTTACTAATCCCCAAGTTGCAAGAAAGCCTTCACCGAGTCCAAGCGATCGTCGCAAGCGATTGGCCATGGCTAAGGGTAATATGCAGCTTCACTTTTTGCGAGGGAACCAAGAGGACACTTTGACAAAATAAAGCAAATAATCTTCTACAGCGAGTTATTTTACATAAACTTATATTTTGCATTACTGAAAAAAATTGCTCCAATAGTTCACCGCCAGTTTATCTTCTTAAAGAAATCGTTTCCCTACCTTAAAAACAATTTTTCGTTTAAGAAAACAGTTATATTCCCTGAAAAAACAACTGCTTTTCTTCCTTTAATAAACAATTGCTTTCATTTCTATAAAAAGTAAACGTTTCCTACTTTTTAAAAATAACTGTTTTTCTTCCATTAAAAAACGGTTGACAACAAACCATTGGCTGTTCGTCGTCTTTTAGTCAGAAAATCAAATATTCTCGTCACTATCCAAAACTTCTTTTCCCTCGGATAACTTGGAAGTGGATGGAAGAATTCTTCCCACTTTTCTCTGTTGTTGACATGGACATGGCTTTTAAACAGCCACGACAGCGTCCGAATTTTGAATCTTGACATCTCTCCTTGTTCCCCTACCTCATTTTTTATCAGAGGCACCGCGCTGGGCACGCCTTTACGGTGTCCTGGGCTTCTAATAAAGGGCTTTGTGTCAATATATCGTTTCATGGTCATTTGGAAAGGGTTGTTACAAGGTTGTGATTAGACAAAGATAATGTCGTTAGCTCGGAATATTTTTGAAATGAATGATGATAATGTATAGTCTTTAATTTGAAAGTCAGCTAAATGATAATTTGCTGCCTTAATGATTAGCTTCACAAGTCCGTGGCATCACATTTGAATATTTTCAATTTTTAAACCCTGTTAAAACTTATAAGATGATTTCGTTTCGCATGTCATTATTAACATTGATATACATGCAGATATAAAGTGTATTAATTTTAGAATTGGGATCATTATATTGTTTCAAAATGTTTCTTTTAATGTATAATGTGTATCACTTGGATAATCTATTTTAAAAGATGGTAAATAATAGAAAATTTTCATTTTATTTCCTTTTTTTTCGTTAAATATTTATTAAACATAGATATATAACTTCCCATTGTAATGTAGAACTAGTATATTTAATAATAAAAGTCTTATTATTCTTTTTGTAAAAGGGGCCTTATATTCAATAAAAAAGTACATTAAATCAGTAAAAAGTAGTTGTTCTGTCCTGTTCATTTATTAAAATCTGGATAAACTCTGAACTGATTTCGTTTTTATAATTATTTCATAATGTGAGCTGGAAAATAACTTGCATATTAATAAATTGATTATTTAAAAAAACTTCAAATCCTTTTTTTAATTTACATACATCTCTAGTAAAGTGGTAGAATTTTAATTTTATTACAGATTGAATGTGATATTAATCGATAGCTTTTTAAATTCTTCAATTTCATAATTTCTGTTGATTTGAAATATATAATTTTACATGAATTTAAAGAATCAAAGGTGATACCTTAAAGGGAAATAGTGCAAAATTTGCACTATACTGTATTTTAGTTTATAAATATTAATTTCAATACATCATTTACTTTTATAGAAAATTTAGCAGATAATTTTTAAATAATATGCACCAAAACCTCTTTTAATACTTGTAGTGCTTCAAGAGCGGGGATTCGTTTTTGTTTGGTATTAGAGAGTCCTTGTTTTATTGGATAGGAAAAAACACTTTTTTTTACACCATTTGTGTTTAGTTTTTGTTACAAAAACAAATGGATACTTACATATATGGACATATTTATACTATAGCAATTATATAGCTAAAAATTACCATGAAATATTTAAATAAAACATTCAACGGCCACCTAGTTTTTTTAGATGGCCTACGCAATTCGAGATGGCCTTTTCACTGTTTATATCCTCCTCCTTTGAAGACACTGTCCCCAGTCCGAGACACATGTCGGATGGCACCTCATTTTTAATTCACTTGAAGGTTTATTCCAGGAAACTAGGCACCATCTGACTTACCGTAATTAATCGGATTTTACTGAATGTTTAATAACATCTGGTTTCCTAGAATTTTAAGTAATATGAGAGAAAGCATGAGAATCCACACAATTTCATATGAACATAAATAATTCTCAAAAATTAAGCGGCATACTTTAAAACAAATTTCTCAGATCGAAAAATTCTACAAAATTCTGAGAGAATTTTCATGAATTACAGATTTTTTTTTCTAACAAAGACTATGAGTCGATAGTTTTAAAAATAAATAAAAATCATGTAAACATTATATTTATATCCCAATACATATATCGACATCGTAAAAAAATATCAATATGTAATAGCAATACACAAATACATATGTGATATCAATACGTAAATCAATATATTATATATCAATACGCAAATCAATCTGTGATATCAATACATAAATCAATATGTGATATCAATACATAAATCAATATGTGATAATATGTAAATCAATATGATATCAAATCAATATGTGAATCAATATGTGAATCATCAATATATCAATATGTAATATCAATACGTAAAATCAATATGTGATATTAATACGTAATACCAATTCGTAGATCAATACGTGATATCAATACGCAAATTAATATGTAATATCAATGCGTAAATCAAAGTCACAAAAAATTGCTTAAAAGGGGGCAAATGATATTTTTGAACTCTAAGAAACTTTACTTTAAATGAACTAGATAAAATCTCGTTAACAAAATCAAATATTTAATAATTCTTATAATACAATATACTAATTACCAAACTATGTTGCGTTCGACTTGGCAAGTACATCATTTTACTTTACAAAAAGTTTCAAAAAATATATTTTTGGCTTTGTTAAAACTGAATTTGTTAAAACCCAGAACAAACAATGACCTTTCCATCTCATTAGTCAGCGAAAGTCAACATAGCCTCTGACGTTATGGAAAGGGATTTGTCCACTTTCTTTTACAGACAATTTGGCGAGACTTTTTTTTTTTTTACCACATCGAAAGTAATCGGATGTTCTCGGGGTGGATTAAAGGCGGGACATCGCGACAGGAACAGACATTCTTTCCAAATTAGTTCCCGCTCCCGGATAAAAAAAAAAAAAAAAAAAAATCTTTGTTTTCCTACTTTCTTCAAGACACCATTATTTGCAGCACACTCTGAACATATTTCCTGATTGCAGCTTTTCCTCCATTTTATTTCATGGTATTATTTATATACTAGTACGGTATAAAGTATTACTGTTCAGTTTTTTACTTCCGTCGTAATTGTCATCACCTTCTCTGTCCTGGTGTGATAAAATGAATTAGAGAATTTACAAAACCTATAAGGTATTAATGAAAAATGTGATGCTGTTTCTCATTAAAAGTAAAAAATAATTTAGCGGAAAAATAATAAATGTTTTCTTTTCTAGTTGCAATTCTATTATCTAAAGTATTGTTTGACTGCCCTAAAGTAATCATATAATGGATATATTCCCTACTGTAGCTTTTACATTATTTAGCTTTTGCAATTTTTTATTGCATTTGATTTTTTGTAGAAATTCAAATTTGTGGGGGCCTGATGGCCTAGTGGCTTGCTCTCTGGCTCTCTGTACCACATGTATTTGGGTCGGATGTTTTTAGTGGTTCGTAATCCATTTTAAGTCGTAGGTCCAGATCTCATATGACCGTAGAGCGTCACAGAGCCCAATCAGACTTCTTCTCACCCACATTATTCCCAAGCAATATAGGAGCAATTCATCGCTAGGCACAATTATGTGATGTGGTGTGGTGTAGTAGTAGTATTTCAAATTTGTACATAATTTTTTTTCCATTTTGGTTTTACTTTTGCCACATGGTCCATCATGATTGTCATCACCCTTTCTGCCCTGATGTGATACACAATACATTTTCGATTAATACCTTATGTACAAAATCAATAAGGTAATAATGGAAAATGTGATGCTGTTTCTCATTAAAAGCAAAAATAGTTTAGCAGAAAAATAGTAATAAATGTATCCTTTTCGAGATCCAATTCTACTACCTTCAGTATTGTTTGACTAGCCTAAAGTAATCATACAATGGCATCTTCAACTATTGCAACTTTTCCTTTATTTTTCTTTGTAATTTTTAATTTATATTAATATGATATTTCAAATTTGTACATAACTTTCCTCTTTGTTCGGTTTTTTTTTAACCTTCTGCGACAAAATTCTTTAAAATTTATTTCTATACTTGTTTAATAGGAAAAAAAAATTACGTTGAAAAATCATGCATTATAATTACATCAAATATATATCATAATACCTTAATAATAAAATAGAAATTAAAATACATTAATTAAACATATAATAATTTGTATTTATGTATATTATTATAATTAAACAAATCATACATTATAATGTATATTATAAAATACAATTATTATTACATTTTATTAATTATATTTATGTTAAAAAACATTAGAATTACGAACGGGAGCCGCTGGTGAGTATTAGTGCGGATCCACTTTTGGCTTTGTTGCAAACACTGTTTCAAGAAACGAGGAGACTCGTTAATGCTGATTAAGTTCTGCATCTTGTACCGTTAGTTGAACTACTTGGTGGGATATTTCCGGGTTTTCTCCCATACCATACGCAAATGCGGGTAGTTTCCCGTAAAAGTCCACACGGGAAATCTGCCCTCATTCTTCAGCGACTTCCACCCATGGGTGCATCAAAATCGAAATCCCCCCTCTTCCCTCCTTCCATGAGTGATACGACGACGACAACAACAACGACAACGATATCAGAATATCACCAAAACGATAACTTTAAAGTAAAACAAATAAAATATCAATGTTTCATTAACTCAGGTGAGTTAATGCAAAAATATTCGTGTATTGATAATAATGTGAAATAAATATTAGTTAAAAAAAGTAATATCGAAAAAGTAGTAAAGCAAAAATTTTACAAGAACGAAATTTGATGATTTTTTTGCATAATACTGGCTGAAATATTATTAGCTAATGCAAAAATATAATAATTTTTTTTTTTTAATTTATTCGAAAACGAGAATCGTGAGATTACATTTACATAATTCTACAATTTAGCTGCACTTTAAAAAAGTAATAAAAAGTCGTACGTAAAGTGCAATTTACGTATTACGTGCATTTACAGTCGTCGCATGTAAAGTGCAATTTAATGGGTAGAGATTTTCCTAATTTGTAATATGATGCAAAGTTTATTTTCATATCAAAATATATATATTTTAATTTAATGAATATAATTTAATTTTTTATATGAATTTTATGGCTTTATATATATATATATATATATATATATATATATAGGTACCACAGCTCTGAGAGACATATTTTTCTTTCTGCAATATATTTGCAAAAAAAAAAAATCATATAATAAACTGAATTAATTCTTTAAAAACGGAAAAGCTTACATTATGATAAAAATATTGCTTAATAACAACATAAATGTTTAATAATATTAAATATGCCTTATAACAGGAATACATATTTAACCTTAGAGATTTAAAAATTGAATTGTATAGATAATTATACACTTTTTATTTATACATTTTTCTATATAATCTATTACACTATTATTTTATTTTTCAAACTGGTAATAGGTGAAAAAAATTTTAATATTCTTGAAATCCAAACCAAACTGGCTATTTTTGATGATATTTGATAAATAAAAATCATCTAATTTCATAATAAAGAGATTTAAAAATATGTAATTCCTGCCAAAATAATAATAATATAATATATTTTTCATTATATTTTATAGTTATAAATTTATAACTTTTCTATTACAGATAAAAAAAATTTATAATATGATAGACTAATATAAACATTTAATCAAATTATCTATAATTATTAAATTTAATTTCCTAAAATGATTGCTAAAACATTATTGTGTGATTTCTATAACAAGCTTCTTTTGTACTACAATGAAGTATTATCATATCATATTATTATATCTTAATATCATAGTAACTATTTGGCTATGGGATTTTATATAATCCGATGTAATAAGTAAGCTGATTACAGTGTGAGCCACAATGCACAATATGATAACTTATTGCTCACAAAATATTTAATACAGTATTTCTGTAATAATTATAGAATTTTGAATTAGTTACTGAAAGTTAATATTTACTCAGAATGAGGAGCTGCAAGTTCCACAACACAAATGAAATGAAAATTTTTAATTAATTTGATAAACAGTAATTTTTTTGTGTGTAACGGCTAAAAATATTTGTGAATAACAATTTCTCAAATAAAAATTCTCTATATATTGTTACGAATGAAATTGTTAGAATGTAAAAATCGTTTAATTATACTTTCCATAATTATTTATAGTTTAATTGTTTTTTTTTTGACTTGTTAAGAAAAATACTTATTTTATAGAAATCTTTCGTTGATATACTGTAAATCTGGGTGTGTAGCAAATTCCTGGCAGTGCACCTTGTCAAAGCTGAATCTGCTGGAAATGTCTTGTAGTAGAAAGGAACCTCGGAGAAAAAGTACCGGGTGATAGTATATTTTCAAGTGTGGTTTATTATTATTATTATTATAGCCATAGAAACTTTAGTAATTCTATGGGAGAAAATGAAAATATTGTCAATTTGGCAAAAAAAAAAAAATAAATAAATAAAAAGTAAAAAATAAATAAAAAAATTAAATAAATAAATAAAAAGTATATAAAATAAATAAAAATTAAATAAATAAACAATAAAATCGCCAAACTTGTCGATATGAAAATGTTAGTGATATATGATTGTTGGTGATTTTTTAGGCGTTGATAACATTTAACACATAAAAATTTCTAGTTTTTTAAGGAAATTTCATGATTTGTTTAAAATGTGGTGTCATAAACTTTGGTTAAAGTGTACAGTTTCATTAAAAATTAAGTAAATTATCATACACTTTAGTGTATAAAATTTATCATCATCATCATGGCGCAACAACCCCATGGTAGACCAAGGCCTACCTGGGGCTGGCAGATTTCGAGACAGGAGATATTTTGATTTTTACGGGGTAAGACTTTACAGACCTTCACCCAACTCATTACTGTCATATTAGATCAGGACCTACTGGTTTAAAGGGATTCCAAACCACTACAAACATCCATGGCACCGCCGGGAATTGAACCCAAACCCGTGGCAGCGAGGACCAGAGCACTAGTCATCCGCCATCAGTCCCCGGAGTATAAAACTACCAATTTTAAATAATCATGATTTGTAAATTATTAATATATCCTAAGAAAATATATCTTTTATTAGGTATTAATTGTAACGTTTTTAATACTTATCGTACTAATAATACTTTGGAAAATTTTGCCTGAAAAGATTTTTAATGCGAAATATCTGGAAATAAAAATACTGATAATTTAAATTATCAGAAAAATTATTATACCTGGAAATAATTTTTCTGATAATTTAAATAATACCGATAACTTATTTTTCAACTGCAACTTTTATTTCATTAAGTAAACACTGACATTATTAGAAAAACTTTTATTGTTATAAATCAACGATTAGACTTAGAAATATATTATGTTTCTAATAAATGCTAACTATTTAAAAACATTTTTGCTACATCTGACTATGCATTAAACATAGCTATTGAAGTCATTGTCTATTTATAAAAATATAATGGTTAGTATAATGATATTTAGAACTCTAAATGATATCATTTTTATGTAATAAGATATATTAATATATTTACAATTTAAAAAAAAATACTACTTCTTTTATTATGTAGTATATTCATATTCCATTCTTATATTTTTTTAGTTCAGATAAAAAATTGCGTCTTTACATTAATAATAAATGAAGTGTATTCAAATAGAAGTTACTTATTCATATGTAAATATAGCTTGCACAAATGATTAATAATTAAAGTACAGGAAATTTGATATTTTTTGAATTAATAATGATTTGAAGAACATAATCTTCTTTGAATACTTAAATATTTACCTTCATTTAAATGTAACGTTTAAATATTAAATATATAAATTATGCTTAAATGTTATATTTTTAACTCAGTCAACTATGTTTTATTTATAGCGGAATTCTGAAAATTTAAAATAGAATTTTAATTCTCGAAATAAATTGTTTAAGAATAGATAAATTTTTATTAAAAAATACCATTCAAATAATTTAAATTGAAAAGGGGAAATAGGCTTAGTTAAGAAAGGTGCAAGTTATTGAATTTTAGGTTACATACGGACAAACATCAAAATTTAATAACACAATAAAAAGTAGGGTGTGATATTTAACTTTATAGGAAAACCCTTGGCCACTACAGAGGAAGTTCAGTCAGTATAAAGAGGGCGCTGCTGGATGCCCTGCAGTAAATATTGCCAGATATATGAAAGGAGCGATTACATACAAAAATGAACTGTCAACAATATTAATAGATATATTAAAACACGTGATAAATACACTTGAACAATATTCTATAAATATAAAAGTATTTACGATTTATACTTTTCAAGAAAATGATTAATAACAAGGATTGGTGTACAAGAAATATAAATCAAATAATCATTTCTATTTAAAATAGACAGGAAAAAATGGGACTTGGTTTATTACAATTTGTAATAATTAGTACGATTAGTAAATTAGTTTGTACAAATAAAAAAATATATCTTTATAAAAAAAATTTAAATGATCAAAATAAAAAAAAAGTTTCTTTTATTATTATTACTTTCGTTCGGAGAGGATTTTAAAACAATATTATGTCAGAACCCACCTCTGTATTGAAGTAAAAATTTTGCCAGTTAAAAAATTGTATTACTGTGCAGAGAGTAGCCAAGAAATTTTTTCTTTTAATTATTCGAAAACTTTGAGAGCCAGTTTGAAAGAAGGAAATAGTGTTAAATATGATATGCCCAATTTAACAATTATTTACTAAATTTTACGTTATATACAGATAAATAATAAAAGGTAATACCAAAATAAAAAGAGTTAGATGGGACATTCAACCCCACAGGAGAATCGCTGCTCACCACTGAATAGTTGTTGCCAGGTATACGACAGGAACGGTTACAACTGATGTATTAAATAGCGTAGAATAATTAAATTCTTTTTTATATTTATGAAGAAAATAAAAAAAGGATTTATAAAAGCTACCTTCATATTTGGAACATTTGGCCAATCACTTTCAGGCTTTGGAATTAGAACTGAAAAAGAAAGTCCAACTGTTAGTAGTTTGAGAAAGCACTAATCATCTTTCAGAAAATCGTAAATTCTCTAATGCGAGATAAAATAACTGACAACAGGCTGAGCAATAAGCAGTTTCCATCCAAACTATATCAAACTGGTTTTATGAGTATCGCTGGAAATTTTTGAGCGTTAATATGAACACTACATAATGCTTTATTCATTCATATTAATAATGTATAGTATATTGCAATAATTTTTGAAACATACTGTTTATGCATCTGTTATACTGTTTACTTTGCTGTTGAAGAGTTAGAGTTGTTTGAGTAATAGATTGCTCAAGGTTGGTTCAAAATCCGAAAAGTGATACCTAATGGACACCTTCTGAGTTTAGGCATGATAAATATTTATGCGAATATTGTGCCAAAGCTGCACTTTCTCTGAATATAAGTTTATTTTTCGATAAAGCATAATTCTTTGGTTCTACGAACATAGAATATAGATAATTTCTAAATGTTTAAAACTTCTTTAGTTTCTACATATATATATCGCATCACATGACCACAGTTCTGTACGAATCGCATTACTCTATATGAATTTATATTCATGCAAGCTTGCCAAGAGTGGATTTCTAGGAAATTAATCCACTATTTAATTAATATACTATTCCACTTTTATGTTAATAACCTATGAAACTTTGAAATATAGCATATTGCAATAATTTATGAAATTTTGATTCGATATTTAAAAAAAGCATTTGTAATATACTATTTACTTTGTTGTTGAAACGTTGTTGTTTAAATAGATTATCCAAGCTTGGTTAAAACCGTTAATTGATACCTAATCTAAACCTTCTGAGTTAATGTCGAGTTAAGGCAATGATATATCTTTTATGCGAGTGCTGTGTCAAAACTTCAGTTTATTTAATAAGAGATTATTGTTTAATAAAGCATACTTCTTTGGTGTTACGAACATAGAATACAGATCATTTCAAAATGTTTAGGACTTCTTTAATTTTTGCATTTACATTTCGTATCACATGGTCGCAGTTCTGCACGAATCACACTACTCTATCCGAATTTATATTTCATGCTTCCCAAGAGAGGACTTCTAGAAAATTAATCCACTGTTTAATTAAAACATTTTTAAGGTGTTAATCAGTTTTCCATGCACGCAATTCACGAGAATCGTGTCATATCTCAGAATTCGGATATATTTATCGAGAAATTGTAATCTTCCAAAAGAAATCAATCTCCTTACCGTCAATTCAATATCATTTCTTCTTAATAAAATACATTCGTTCTACGCTTGTCTAGACATGCCCAAAGGACTGTCAATTGTAAACAAAGACGCCTTCCACTTATGCAAATGCGGAGTCCTCTGATGCCGAACGAAAATTTCGTCCTCATGCATTATTCATGCCCTGCAAAATGAAAGGCGCCGATGTATGAAGAAGGGCCTCTAAAAATTCGTATGCAACGTGAGACTTCACTTCCTTCCGCTTTAAAATTAATTTGGTTTATCGTTACACCACTGCTGGAACTCTGAAGAGGATGGAACTCTGCCTCCATGTTAAAAAAAAATGACAATGTAATCAAGATCTGCGCTGTTTGCAACTGATGAATTTTCAAAACAAATAAGACTGGAATAATTAAAGTGTATAAAATTTGATAAGAAAAGTATAAAAAGATAATTTGTTAGAGAATAGTCCTTGATGTTGGCAAAATGACGACAAACCGATATATATTATACAAAGGAGACATATTTTCTTTTAGTTATTCGAAAACATTGAGAGCCAGATTGAAGGTGGAAATAGGGTTAAATGCGATATGCCCAATTAACAATATGATCAATTTAACAATTACATTTTACGTTATATACGGATTGTTTATTTTATAACCTATACTATTCCATTTGTAACCTATGAAACTGTTTGAAATGTAGTATATTGCAATAATTTTTGAAATTTTTATTCGATATTTAAAAAAAGCATTTTTAATATACTGCTTACGCATTTGTTATACTGTTTACTTTGCTGTTGAAGCGTTAGAGTTGATTGAGTAATTGATTGTCCAAGTTGGTTCAAAACCATTAAGTGATACTAAATCGAAACCTTCTGAGATGACAAGTTTAAGAATGATAAATCTTTATGTGAATGATGTGTTTCTTTAAATACCAGTTTATTTTTCAATAAAGCATACTTCTTTGGTTCTATGAACACACAATATAGATAATTTCTAAATGTTAATGACTTCTTTAATTTCTACATACATACATTCGCAACAAATAGTCATAGTTCTGTACGAATCACATTACTCTAAACAAATTTATATTTCATGCTTTCCAAGATGGAATTTCTACAAAATTAATCCACTATGTAATTAAAAAAACTTTTAAGGTGTTGTTCAATTTTCCATGAACGCAGTTCACAACAATCGTCTCATATCTCTGAATGAGTATATATTTATCCGAAATTGTAATCTTCCAACAGAAATCCATCTCCTTACCGTCAATTCAATATCATTTCCTCTTAATAAAATACATTCTTTCTACGCTTGTCTAGACATGCCCGAAGGACTGTCAATTGTAAACAAAGACTCCTTCCACTTATGCAAATGCGGAGTCCTCGGATGCCGAACGAAAATTTCGTCCTCATGCATTATTCATGCAATGCAAAATGAAAGGCGCCGATGTATGAAGAAGGGGCCTCTAAAACTTCGTACGCAATGTGAGACTTCGCTTCCTTCCGCTTTAAAATTAATTTGGTTTATCGTTACACCACTGCTAGAACTCTGAAGAGGATGGAACTCTGCCTCCATGTAAAAAAAAAAATGACAATGTAATCAAGATCTTCGCTGTTTGCAACTGATGAATTTACAAAACAAACAAGAATTGAATAATTAAACTGTATAACATTTGATAAGGAAAGTAACTAAATATAGTTTGTTAAGGAATAGTCCTTGATGTCGACAAAACAGCGACAAACCACAGTCAAAAATAAAAATATAAAGGAGAGATTATATGCCCAACAATACAATGAGGACAATATGCCAAATTTAATAATTATTTATTAAATTTTTATTTTATATATGGAGAAATAATAAAAGGTAACACCAAAATAAAGATTTAGGTGTGACATTCAATCTCACAGAACAATCGTTGGTCACCACTGAGGAAGTTTAGTCAGCATAAAGGGGCGCTGCAGTAGGTGTTGCAAGCTGGTGTTGTCGTTTCAATTGATGGAAATCCTGTAAAATTTTTGGCGACTTCTGGCCAGAACTATAATTCATGTGCTTTTAACAATTTAAAAACTTACTTTTAACGGCACTTGAAGTTCGTTTCTTTCGGCCACACGTTTTTTTCAAAATATCTTCCATCAACAAAGTTCCAGCGTTGGACAAATTCAATGGACACAATTAAGATGAAGCGTATGTCTAAATTCGGGTTCCGAAAATCCTCATTCGGTGAAGATTTACTGTATATTTGCCTTTACCCATATATCTGAAAATCCTCTTTCCAATTAATGAGAGCCGGGACTTTCTCCCAGCGACGAAAAGAATGTCCCGGAAAATTCCTGCGCGGTCCCCGTTCCGGAAAAGTCGCGATTTATTGCAGTGGGGCATTCCCGGCGTCGTCGTAAACATGGCACCGCCCCTGCAAAACGCCCGAGTGCTAAGGCCGCGATTAACATATTTTACGACACAAACAGTAGTTTGAGCTTGTTTAAATCACGAGTTAGATAATTAGGGCCGCGAATGCGTTGGGATGGTGGTAATACAGGACTGTTGCGTAACGGTTATTGGTGGGCCCGCACTGTTGCCAGCGGTTGAGTCCGGAATAAATGTTTTTAAATGTTGTTTATTGGCGCATTTATACCGGATTTCTGTCGGCTACCGATTGTAAAATGTTTAGAAGCAGAAAATATTGTTATTGCCTTAACGGGATGGTTTTTTTGAATGGTGCTTAAAGAGTGATCGTAATAAAGAAACCTTAAACGGCACCATGAAGATAAATATTATTAAGTAAATAAAAGTTATGTGGATAAAGATAACTTTATCCTGAAAAGTTGGGAAATTTTAGTATTTCTCTGATTCTAAATTCCTCTGTTTTCGGAATTTTGAAATGTCTAGAAGTTTAACTAAGAAACTAAGAAAATAAGTATGAAAAGTACTTCAAACTAAGAAAATAAATATGATCTAAGCAAACCTAAATTATTAACCTAAACCTAAATAATACTTAATAAGTAAGAAATATGATGCAATCGTGCTTTTTTAAAAATTGGTGACTTTTACTTAGACAATGATTAACACAAATTATTAAGAAGTTTTGCGGTAAGAAGTGAAAAGTGTTTCAATGCCTCTCATACCTTCGACTTTCTTTTTATTGTCAATCTCCATTGCATAATCGGAAATTCCGGTGCACTCTTTTAACAATTTAATTAAATTAAAGATACTTGAAGTTCTGTACTATCAACTGGTGTTACGTGATCAAACAATTCGTCATTTTTAAATCGCCCTTTTAATTTAAATTATTAATTTTTCCCCTTTTGTATCTGAAAATACATCGGCAACAGCATCTTTTACAAAAAACAGGGTTTATTTTGGTTTCATTTTGAATTGATTGAAATCCTATAAAATTTTTCGCTATTTTTGGACAGAACTATTGCAAAGTGCTTCAATGCCTCTCATACCTTCGACTTTCTTTAATGTCAATCTCCACAACATAATCAAAAATTCCTGTGAGCTCTTTTAACAATTCAATTAAATTAAAAGCACTTGAAGTTCTGTACTTCAAGTGTGGACTGAGTTACGAGATTATAAAATTCGTCATTTCAGAACGTCTTTTTTAATTAATTTATTCAATATTCCCTTTTTGTATCTGAAAATCCATCGCCAACAGCATCTTTTACATAATGCATGGTTTATCTTGGCTTCATTACGAATTTATGGAAATCCTGTACAATTATTGGCGACTTCTAGCCAGAACTATGATAATACCACTGATATTCTCCAATATACCACTTAAACAAACTTCCAGCGTTGGACATAGTAAATGGGCACAATTAAGATGAAGGCGTATGTTCAAATTCGGGTTCCGAAAATCCTCATTCTGTGAGGATTTACTGTATATATGCCTTTACCGAAATTATCTGCAAATCCTCTTTCCATAATGAGAGCCGGGGTCTTTCTCCCAGAGACGAAAGAATGTCCCGGAAAATTCCGGAGTGGTTCACAATTAAAACCCGCTCCGGAAAAGTCGCGATTTATTGCAGTGGGGCATTCCCGGCGGCGTCGTAAACAAGGCACCGCCCTTGCAAAACGCTCGAGTGCTAAGGCCACGATTAACATATTTTACGATAAAGCAGTAGTTTGAGCTTGTTAAAATCACGAGTTAGATAATTATGGCCACGAAAGCGTTGGAATGGTCGTGGTATGGGACTGTCGCGTAACGGTTTTCGGTGGGTCCTGCACTGTTACCAGCGGTTGAGTCTGGAATAAATGTTTTTAAATGTTGTTTATTGGCGCGTTTCTCCGGATTTCTGTCCGCTCCTGAATCTAAAATGTTTAGAACCGGAAAATATTGTTATTGCCTTAACGGGATGGTTTTTTTGAATGGAACTTAAAGAGTGATCGTAATAAAGAAGCCTTAAATGGCACAGTGAAGATAAATATTATTAAGTAAATAAAAGCTGCATGAATGAAAATAACCGAAGCAAGAGTCTTTATTTCGAAAAGTTTAAAATTTCAGTACTTTTTTTGATTCTAAATTCCTAAGTTTTCGGCTTTCTGAAATTTCTAGAAATTGTAAGAAAAGTAGAAAATATATATTTTTATTTTATGAAATCAATTTACGTAAAATACTTATACATAGTTTGTTTTTTATTGTAATCTACAGTTCAATGTTTGTGATTAAATACATTTACCATGCAGTTAAATGTGTCTACTTTATCTGTAACCAGAATATGCTTTAAAATGTGGCCTATTTTCTGTAAAAAAAACTTTTGTTTCCTTAGTGTAAACTACAATATTTGCGAGATTAAATACAATTAATATTATTTAAATTTACCACCTTTATTATTATTACACAGGATAAAAGTCTTAAATTTAAAACTAAAAATTCACCACACTATTTATCTTTTTTAAAATATAATTGACATTAATTTTTCAATTTCTCCCTTTTGTATCTGAAAATCCATCGCTAACAACATCTTTTACAAAATGCAGGTTTTATTTTCGCTTCTTTTTAAATTGATGAAAATCCTGTAAAAATTGTTGGCGACTTCTGGTCAGAACTATGATAATACCACTGATATTTTACAACTCCCTCCCATCAACAAAGTTCCAGCGTTGGACAAATTAAATGGACACAATTAAGACGAAGCGTATGTTCAAATTCGTTGTCCGAAAATCCTCATTCGGTGAGGATTTACTGTACATTTGCCGTCTACAGAATATATCCACAAATCCTCTTTCCCTAATGACAGCCAGGCTCTCTCACCCAGAAACGAAAAGAATGTCCGGAAAATTCCGGAGAGGTTTAAAATTAAAATTCGCTCCGGAAAAGTCGCGATTTATTGCAGTGGGGCATTCCCGGCGGCGTCGTAAACATGGCACCGCCCCTGCAAGACGCACGTGTGGTAAGGCTACAATTAACATATTTTACGATACAAGCAGTAGTTTGAGCTTGTTAAAATCACGAGTTAGATAATTACGGCAGCCAATGCGTTGGGATGGTGGTAATACAGGACTGTTGCGTAACGGTTATTGGTGGGCCCGCACTGTTGCCAGCGGTTGAGTCCGGAATAAATGTTTGTAAATGTTGTTTATTGGCGCGTTTCTCCGGATTTCTGCCTGCTCCTTATTGTAAAATATTTAGAAGCAGAAAATATTGTTATGGCTTTAACGGGATGGTTTTTTTGAATGGAGCTCAAAGAGCGATTGTAATAAAGAAGCCTTAAACGGTACCATGAAGATGAATATTATTAAGTAAATAAACGTGATGTGAATAAAGATAAATTTATTTCGAAAAGTAGAAAATTTCGGTACTATCTTCGATTCTAAATTCCTAACTTTTTGGGCTTTCTGAAATGTCTAGAAGTTGTAAAAAAGAAGAAACATATATTTTTAATAGTACAAATACCAAACTGTTTATCTAAATGACATATTAAGAAGCAGGCCATATTAAAATGCATTAGCGGGACGTAGCATATTTATCACAAGGAGATAAGATAATTAACACATTACATACATAAAGATGTTTTTCTATGGAAAAAATGTGTGAGGTATAATTCAAATTAAGGTAGTAAGTATGATCTATGGAAACTTAAATTGTTTTGAAATTAACAAACAGTGTGAAATGAAACAAATGTTAATTGAAAAAATTATTATATAACAAAGAGTAAGAAATAGGATGCTTTATGAAAAATGTTTCTTGTTTTCTTTTTTTTTAGTTGTGTTCAGACAATGATTAACGCAAATTCTTGAGAGAGGTTTCGTGGTAATAAGCACATGTTTCAACTCTAAACCATGGACTTTCTTATTGCCAATATTGAAGAATCAGAAATAGGAGACGCTATTATACTACAATTCGCTTTTTTGAAATTCTAAACAGCATCTTTTACAAAATGTTTGTTTGGCTTGTTTTTGTTAGAAACTTCTGACCAGAACTATGATAATACCAATGATTTTTTTAAATGGACACACTTAAGATGAAGCGGTATGTTCCTCATTCGGTGTTTACTGTATATTTGCCTTTGAGAATTATTCTTTTCCCTAATGAGAGTCCGGGTCTTTCTCCCAGAAACGAAAGAATGTCCCGGAAAATTCCCTGTGCACTGTTACCAGGCCGCGTTGCCCCTGCAAAACGCCCGGTGCTAAGTTCATATTTTATGATACAAGGAATAAATGTTTTTAAATGTTATTTATTGGCGCATTTCTACCAGATTTCTGTCTGCTCCCTGATAGTAAAATGTTTAGAAGCAGAAAATATTGTTATTGCCTTAACGGGATGGTTTTTTTAATGGTGTTTAAAGAGATCGCAATAATAAAGCCTTAAACGGCACCATGAAGATAAATATTATTAAGTAAATAAAAAGTTATGTGAATAAAGATAACTTTATTTCGAAATGTTGAAAATTTCAGTTCTTTCTTTCTTCGATTCTAAAATCTTAAGTTTCTCGCTTTTTGAAATGTCTAGAAGTTGTAAGAAAAGGAGAAAAAATATATTTTTATTTTATGAAATTATTTTGTTTAAAATACTTTTTTATAGTTTGTTTCTTGATTGAAATCTACAAAATTTGCTATTAAATGTATTTATCATTATTTAAATTTGCCACCTTTATCTGGAACCAGAATACCCTAAATAATGGGATCTATTTTCGGTAAAAAAACCTTTTGTTCCCTTATTGTAACCTACAATATTTGCGATTAAATACAATTAATATTATTAAAATTTTCCAACTTTATCTGGAACCAGAATACGTTACATAATGGGAACAATTCTCTGTAAAATGAAATTTTTGTTTTTTATAGTAACCTACAATATTTGCTATTAAATACACTTACCATTATTTAAATTTGCCACCTTAATTATTATTACACAGTCTAAAAGTCTTAAATTTAAATATAAAAATATACCACACTGTTTATCTTTTAAAATATAATTGACATTAATTTTTCAATTTCCCCCTTTTGTATCTGACAATCCATCGCCAACTGCATCTTTTACAAAATGCAAGGCTTATTTTGACTTCATTTCCAATTGATGGAAATTCTGTAAAATACTGGCGACTTCTATCAGAACTATGATAATACCACTGATGTTTTGCAACATACCACCCATCAACAAAAGTTCCACCGTTGGACAAATTAAATGGACACAATTAAGATGAAGGCGTATGTTCAAATTCGGGTTCGAAAATATTCATTCATATGAAAGAAGTCAAAATAAAACTTGGAACACTTTCCTTGTTTCAATTTTTAATTGAACTCTAAAAGTCTTAAATTAAAATCTAAAAAAATATCACACTGTTTATCTTTTTAAAAATATAAGTGACATTAATTTTTCAATTAATTCATTCAATTGCTTCTTTTGTATCTGAAATTCCATCGCCAACATTATATTTTACAAGATGCATAGTTTATTTTGGCTTCATTTCCAATTAAAGGAATTACTGTCAAATAGTTGGCGACTTCTGGCCAAAACTATGATATATACCGCTCATCAACAAAGTTCCAGCGTTGGACAAATTAAATGGACACAATTAAGATGAAGCGTATGTTCAAATTCGATTCCGAAAATCCTCATTCAGCAAGGATTTACTGTATATTCGCCTTTACCGAATATATCTGCAAATCCTCTTTCCCTAATGAGAGCCGGGGTCTCTCTCCCAGAAACGAAAGAATGTCCCGGAAAATTCCGGCTCAGTTCACAATTAAAACCCGCTCCGGAAAAGTCGCGATTTATTGCAGTAGGGCATTCCCGGCGTCGTCGTAAACATGGCACCGCCCCTGCCAAACACCACAGTGTTAAATCCACGATTAACATATTTTACGATACAAGCAGCAGTTTGAGCTTGTTAAAATCACGAGTTAGATAATTACGGCCGCGAATGCTGTTGGGATGGTGGTAATATGGGACTGTTGCATAATGGTTATTGGTGAGCCCGCACTGTTGCCAGCTGTTGAGTCCGAATAAATGTTTTTAAATGTTGTTTATTGGCGCGTTTCTGCCGGGTTTCTTTCTGATCCCTGATTGTAAAATGTTTAGAAGCAGAAAATATTGTTATTGCGTTAACGGGATGGTTTTTTTAATGGAGCTTAAAGAGTGATCGTAATAAAGAAGCCTTAAACGGCACCATGAAGATAAATATTATTAAGTAAATAAAAGTTAGTGATAAAGATAACTTTATTTCCAAATGTTGAAAATTTCAGTACTTTCTTTCTTCGATAATAAAATCTTAAGTTTCTCGCTTTTTGAAATGTCTAGAAGTTGTAAGAAAAGTAGAAAAATATTTCCTTATTTTATGAAATTATTTTGTTTAAAATACTTTTTTCATAGTTTGTTTCTTTATTGAAATCTACAAAATTTGCTATTAAATGCATTTACCATTATTTAAATTTGCCACCTTTATCTGGAACCAGAATACCTAAATAATGGGATCTATTTTCGGTAAAAAAAAAAAGCCTTTGTTCCCTTATTGTAACCTACAATATTTCGATTAAATACAATTAATATTATTAAAATTTTCCAACTTTATCTGGAACCAGAATACGTTACATAATGGGACCAATTCTCTATAAAATGAAATTTTTGTTTCTTTATAGTAACCTACAATATTTGCTATTAAATACACTTACCATTATTTAAATTTGCCACCTTAATTATTATTACACAGTCTAAAAGTCTTAAATTTAAATATAAAAATATACCACACTGTTTATCTTTTTTAAAATATAATTGACATCAATTTTCAATTTCCCCCTTTGTATCTGGCAATCCATCGCCAACTGCATCTTTTACAAAATTCAAGGCTTATTTTGACTTCATTTCCAATTGATGGAAATTCTGTAAAATAGTTGGCGACTTCTATGCAGAACTATGATAATACCACTGATGTTTGACAACATACCGCCCATCAACAAAGTTCCACCATTGGACAAATTAAATGGACACAATTAAGCTGAAGGCGTATGTTGAAATTCGGGTTCCAAAAATATTCATTCATATGAAAGAAGTCAAAAATAAAACTGGAACACTTTCCTTGTTTCAATTTTTAATTGAACTCTAAAAGTCTTAAATTAAAATCTAAAAATATCACACTGTTTATCTTTTTAAAATATAAGTGACATTAAATTTTCAATTAATTTATTCAATTGCTCCCTTTTGTATCTGAAATTCCATCGCCAACATCATATTTTACAAGATGCAGAGTTTATTTTAGCTTCATTTCCAATTAACGAAATTCCTGTCAAATAGTTGGCGACTTCTGGCCAAAACTATGTTATATACCGCTCATCAACGAAGTTCCAGCGTTGGACAAATTAAATGGACACAATTAAGATACAGCGTATGTTCAAATTCGGATTCCGAAAATCCTCATTCGGCGAGGATTTACTGTATATTTGTCTTTACCGAATATATCTGCAAATCCTCTTTCCATAATGAGAGCCGGGGTCTTTCTCCCAGAGACGAAAGAATGTCCCGGAAAATTCCGGAGTGTTTCACAATTAAAACCCGCTCCGGAAAAGTCGCGATTTATTGCAGCGGGGCATTCCGGGCGGGGTCGTAAACATGGCACCGCCCCTGCAAAATGCCCGAGTGCTAAGGCCAAGATTAACATATTTTACGATACAAGCAGTAGCTTGAGCTTGTTAAAATCGCGAGTTAGATAATTACGGCCGCGAATGCTGTTGGGATGGCGGTAATATGGGACTGTTGCGTAACGGTTATTGGTGGGCCCGCACTGTTGCCAGCGGTTTAGTCCTGACTAAATGTTTTTAAATGTTGTTTATTGGCGCATTTCTACCGGATTTCTGTCTGCTCTCGATTGTAAAATGTTTAGAAGCAGAAAATATCGTTATTGCTTTAACGGGATGGTTTTTTAATGGAACTTAAAGAGTGATCGTAATAAAGAAGACTTAAATGGCAACATGAAATAAATTAAAGTAAATAAAAATTATGTATATAAAGATAACTTTATTTCGAAAAGTTTCAAATTTCAGTACTTTCTTTGATCTCTAAATTTATGAGTTTTAGGATTTCTTAAATGTCTAGAAGTTGTAAAAGTAAATATATATATTTCATTTTATGAATTTATTTTGTGTTAAATACTTTTTCACAGTTTGTTTCTTTATTATAACCTACAATGTTAGCGATTAAATGCACTTACCATTATTTAAATTTGCCACCTTTATCTGGAACCAGTATACGCTATATAATGGGATCTATTTTTTGTAATTGCACTTACACAAATTTAAATGTTGTTGATGTTGTTAGTTAAGTGCAGTTTACTGATTGCTGGATCACTAGTCCTTCAACCAATAGGTATGTAGAAGATTAAATTTTTATTCAACTCAGCTAAATTTTTTATATGAAAAGTTAAAAACCACCTGTCATATTTTTCATCTGTTCTGTTAATTTCTCGAATTTAAGAAGAATAGGTTTTTATATTTTTATTTAAGTGTAATACGTTTTAAAATTTTATTATATATATAGTTATATAATAAAGTTTTATTTAAGTGTTACCCTCTATTGAATTTCAAGAGGAATTCTATCTTGTATCTTACAGTTGCTCAGTGGCAACGCGCCGCTGTTGAGCATGAGGGCGGAGGTTTAATCCGCTGGCGACTTTGTTATAGACAGTTTCAAAATAAAAAAAAAAAAAAAGGAAACTTGATGGCTTTTATGATGTGCAGCATCTTGCCTCGTTAATCAGACTAGGTTTTGATTTTTTCCCATACGATAAGTAAATACGGAGAGTGTCTACTAAAAGTCTTCCCAGAAGGCACTGTCCTCCTTTTTCAGCTTCACGGAGCCAAGTCAGACTTCTAACTATGGGTGCTCCATCACAGCGGAAACTGTCATTTCCTTCCATGAGACCAGGCGGGTTCTTGTACTTGGTTTAGATGTTGTTGTCAGAAAGTGGGATAAGAAGGAAAAAAAAAGGTTGAGAAACTAAGTTCATCTTTTATTATATAATATATTGCGAAACATATTGTTAAAACCTTTCAGAATGATCATAATAATACAGTAATCTGAAATATTTCTTTAAAAAACAACTAAAAACTAATAATTTTCTTGCATTATATTTCAGAGTCACATTCTTTCAATATGCGCTTTCATCTTTTAAAAAACTAAACAATTTGTTTGATTTCATAAGCATTTAGTTTTTTCAATAGTTATCTCAATAAACATCGAGATTCATTACCTTTTCAACAAAAATAAATTATGTTTTCTGAGTTAGAAAAGATTTACCTTTTTAAATAGAAAAATGTGTGTACAATAATTTCTAAATAATTTTTTTGAAAAAATCATTAAAAAATGGACGTGGTTTCACACTTTATTTTATTGTAAGAAATTTTGAAATATTTCTATTCTTAGATATATGACAGAACACTTTAGAAAAAAAATCTCAACAATACATTTGTTTGTCTTTCTGTATCATCTAAACATAACGTTTTGAGATTTATATTATTATCAGTTGTATGATAAGAATGCTGATGCTGCATAAGGAAATTACTAAGCGAAAACAAATTAGTCTTTAATCCTATGCGTTGTTTAAACTATGAGTTATAAAAAATAACAAGCAAGTAAAATACTTAGAGTGCTGCATAATAGATGAGTTACATAAAAAACCAACTGCTCTAACATCAAGGATTATTGCAACGCAGCACAACATACTTTTGTTCAGGATTTTTTTTTAATTTCGTAACAGACTACATCTAGTAGACAGGATAAAGAATTCGGTATTTTTTAAGCCTAAACATAGAGTTTATAAGACGCATTCTATAAATAGTAACACTTGATGTAAAGTTTATTTAAATTCTTCCACGTAGATGCGTAGAGTATTTTATTAAAATTCTCGCGCTGTACGCGATATAAAACACGATATGCAAACTGGGGATTAAATATCGCTGTTCTAAGTAAAGAAGAAAAATTTTAATTAAATCCTTGCTGGCAATATGGAATATTACGTAGCTGGGAAAACATTCTTCACGTTTAAAAATTTAATTTTGGAAAATTCCTTTCTTTCCATTTTTTTTTTTTTCCTTTTCTTTCGAGTTTTATTATCTTAGAATATATGGGATTACTAAATTGAAATAGAATTAAAAGATTCTGTCTTCGATATGGCACATTTCTTATTGGAAAATGTCTGATGCTTTAATATTACTTTTAGAAGGGATTAGTAGTTTGTAGAGACTGAAGGATTTATAAAGATACATCTTTTCAACCTTAGAAAACTCTTCTAAAGATCAAACTCGCTCTCGTATATTCATTTTTAATTAAAAACTTGAAAAGGGAAATATAATTCATACTATTAATAGCTAAGTTTCTTGATTTGGTGCATAATCGTAAAATTTGTGACAAAGCTTATGTATAATACTTTAGCAAAAGTGTTTTAAGATTTTTTTTACTTATTTTATAGGAATGTTCCTTTTTTTTTTTTTTTTTTTTTTGTTCAAAGAAATTTAATTTGTTTAAACGTTTTTGTTGCAGATTTATAGAAAACAAACATTTAATCGGAAGTTTTATCATATGACAGACAAAGTAAAATATTAATTAAAAACATATTATAATTAAAAAAAAAAAAAAATATGACGGGAATTTTTTTTTTTTTAAAGTTTTTAATGGTTGAGTAATTTATTTTGTATGTGTTCAGCTCGTTTTGCCAGTACTAGATAGAATCACTAGTTAGTATTCTAGACCTAATTTACTTTGTTACGCTGAATCTGCTCTGGGGGTTAGAATACGAGTTCTACATCCTTCGTAGCTCAGGTTCATCGCTGTACATTTCGAGAAATGAATCGTTATTTTAACATCATAATCATTTATGAGCTATATATATAGATGTTTGTTGTACTACACGTATGAGCAGCCTGAAATTCAATTCGTGCAGCATTTAATATTAAGTTTCTTTCATTAAATATTATTAAAGAATCACTCGTATATTCGCAATTTTAAAATGAAATTTGTCTTTTGAAATTTAAAAATGAATGCTAGGGAAGATAAGAAAAAATAAATTATGCTTTTAATATTAAGTTCTTCCCTAATTATAAAAATGATGCATTAATAATTTTGAAATTTTATAAATAATACACTATTCATCAGTTGAGCAACTATGATTTAGAGACAACTTCAAAATTGGTAAACTATTTCACAGTTTCTTTAAATGACTGTTCATAATTTACTAACGTATAGTTCATCCAAATTATGCTAATGACGTAAAATTTGCCAAAATCGCTGTATAAGCAAAGTATAAAACCTTTTAATACATTAAAGTAACAAGTTTTTTTAGAATTTTATAATAACCAGCGGCAAAAGTGATATTCATATGATTTTCATTAGTTTATTAATCATCATCATCAATATTATGCCCACCAAGGCTTTCCTTTGAGATTTCCATGTATTCCTCTGGGTGACAATAGTCTTCCAATTCTTAACCCCCTAGTACACAAAATCCTTCTTAACTGCATTTCTGGACCCTTTTACGGGATAATAATTCATTCTAAATATTTAAGCAGCCCATTTTAAATTAATCTTAATAAATTTTATAATACTATATATGTATAGCATTTAATGATTTAATTAAGGGCTTTTATTAATAACCACAAATGTTTGTTTATATGTATATTGCTAAAAACTGACTTGAAAAATATAGTAACAGCTACACTATTTTGTTGAGCAAATTTTTAAAATTGCACATGTTTTTTTTAATAAATATCGCTAAAAAGAAATTGAGTAGAATGTAGTCACTAAAATATATATGATATTTAAATGTTCTCTTTTTTATTAACCTGAAATTAGCACCCCAATTGCTTTACTCCTTCAAAATTTGAAAGTCTTACAGAAAAACTACCAATGACATTTTTGAAGTAAAAATAAGCATATCATGAAATAAGCCACCAGAAAAGTATCGGTAAACAGTTTGCACATGTTTCTGGCAATACATATCGCAGAAATAAAAGAAATTAAGTAGAATGTAGTGACTAAAATAGTTAATATTTAAACGTTCTCTTTTTTATTGAACTGAACTGGATTGTGTTTTTCAATTCTAATCCTTCCACAAAAATCTGAATCTGTTTGAGAAAAACTACCAAATGACATTTTTTAATAAAATAATCATATCATGAAATAAACCACCAGAAAAGTATCGGTAGACCTCAATCTGTCCATTCCCGTTTTACAATATTAACTGTGGAGCCTGGAAACATCCAGACATATCAATCTAATAAAAAACAAAATTTGCATTTATCCATGGCAGTTGTGAATCACCCGTCTGTATCATCCACGCCAGTCTGTCCTAGGGTTTCTAGCATTAAATAAGATAAAAGAAATTGAGTAGAATGTAGTGACTAAAATATTTAATATTTAAATTTTAACTTTTTTTATTAAACTAAAGCTAGATTGTCTTTTCAATTCTAATATTTCCACCAAAATCTGAAAATCTTTCAGAAAAACTACCAATGACATAAACATATAAACCACCAGAAAGTATTGGTACTAATTCAATTATTCTACTAGTATCCATATATCATATATCAGAAGATATATCATATTATTCTACACATATCATGGTACTAGTATCCATATTCTATTCATTCCTGTTTTACAATATTAACTTGCAACCTGGAAACATCCAGACATATAAGCTAATAAAAAAAATAAAATTTGCATTTATCGATGGCAGTTGTGAGTAACACACGTTTGCGTCATCCACACCTGTCCTAGGGTTTCTAGCAATAAATAAGATAAAAAGAAATTTAGTAGAATGTAGTGACTAAAATATTGAAATTTAAATGTTCACTTTCTTTATTAAACTGAGCTGGATTGTGTTTTCAATTTTAATCTATCCACAAAAATCAGAAAATCTTTCAGAAAAAGTACCAATGACATAAGCATATCATGAGATAAACAACCAGAAAAGTATCGGTAGACTTCGATCTGTTCACTCCTGTTTTACAATATTAACTGTGGAGCTGGGAAACATTGAGACATATCAGCTAATAAAAAAAAAATTTGCATTTATCGTTGCAAAAAAACATATAAAACCTTCTTCTACAGTAAAATAACAAGTATTTTAGAATTTATTTAGTAAATTTGTATTAAACAAGAAGGAAAGTTTTTCGTAATAAAAATGGACAAAAGTGATTATTCTTATGATTTTTATTAGTTTATTGACAGTTTTGTGATTTAATTAATATCCGGAAATGTTTGTTTACACATATATATCGCTAAAAACTAACTACATCGTATCGTAACAGCTACACTATTTGGTTGAGCATAATTTTAAAATGGCACATGTTTCTGGCAATAAATATTGCAGAGATAAAAAAAAAATTGTGTAGAATGTCGTGAATAAAATGCCTAATATTTACATGTTCACTTTTTTTTTTTTACTAAACTGAAGCTGGTATGAGTTTATAATTTTAATGATTCCTCAAAACCTGAAAATCTTTCAGAAAAACTTCCAATGACATTTTTGAAGTAGAAATAAGCATATCTACTTATCGGTGGGATGGTAGGTCTATAGTAAGAAATAAGAAATTAATAAGAAATAGGTCTACTTATCGGTAGATTTACCGATTAGACCTATTACCACCGATAGTATATCGGTGGTATACTATAAACCACCAGAAAAGTATCGGTAAACCTCGATCAGTGCATTCCTGTTTTACAATATTAACTGTGGAGCCTGGTATCATCCAGACATAACAGCTAATAAAAAAAAACACAATTTGCATTTATCCATGGCAGTTGTGAGTCACACTTCTGCGTCATCCACGCCAGTCTGTGCTTGGGACAAAGGGTTGTTTTTGGCGAGGGTCCAGCAGCTGGTGGAAGTGTTCAAAGACTCAATAGTTAAAAGTGCAGGGGATCGATTGACCTGGATTGTTTCTTCTTTTGTCCCCTTCGAAACTGATCCAAGGGGGAAAGGGCTTTTCTTTTTCCCGCCGTTGCGTGAGACGACTCGGTTCAAGTTTATTGTTCTGTACACTATTAAATGAATCGTTTGGGTTCAATAGAATTTCGATCAACTTTTCATTGGAATGTCTTTCATCTCTTTTTTTTTTTATTTGGTCTTTGTTGTATTCTTTGAATTAGAAATTTGAATTCCTATTATTTCATTTATTGAGATGCTTCCAATGTTTGTTTTTCAAGGAATTCGTGTGGTTTGTAATTTTTTTAGCAGTTAGGTGATAAAAGATGAATTGGTTTATTTTGATAGACATTGTTGTCTTTTTTTTTTGTGCTGAATGGTAAAAAAGTAATATGTTTTACGCTAAGCATTTTATGCTAGAAATTTTCAAAGGAAATTTGTATCTAAAAATTTTGGTAATTAAATGATGAAAATTGGAGGTGCATGGTGTGCATCAAACATTAGATATAATGTCTTTTATCCAAGAAACGTTTGCCTTAAAATTTAGGCAAATAAATGTCGAATTAGGTAAAGTGGCGTATTTGATAAATATTTTTATTTTTTATTTTTGTGCTGGTTGGCACAAAAAAATAACTTTTATTTGTGGCTGATGATTTTCACTAAACATTTGATACAACATATTTTCAACTAACTCTTTGTGCTTAGAATTTTGGTGACTGATGAAATGACATATATTTTAGTCATAATCCCGACCATAAGCCCGATCATAAGCCCGACTCGTGGCTGATAAGTAACATCGCCCCTGATTAGTATAGATCTGAGGTTCAATCACTGATGGCATTGTTGGAGATACCTTCTGAAAAACGAGGTAACTCGATGGCTTTAGTGATGCAAGACTAGCTGGTGGGAGTTTTCCGGATTTTCTCACATACAATAAGCAAATGCGGGGTAATTTATAATAAAAGTTCTCCCTGAAGCCACTGAATGTTTGTTTAGCGTCTCGAACCAAGTCAGACTTATGCGTACGGATGCTGCATCACAACAGAAGCTGCCCCCCTCTTGTCCCCCATGGAGTGTATATCCACGAGTAGAATACGCCAATCTTTATTATTTGGAAAGTTTTGATTTTAAATGAAGTCCCGTGTTACTGGACACTGATGATTAGTCACAACAGCATAATGACAGTTTGTGTAAAATGAATATGTAGGTTTATAACGACGGGGCTTAAATATAGATTAGGTTGCACAAAAAAATATGAATATAATTTTTATTTTGACCCAAATCGCCGTAACATGCGCAATTAGCGTGTAGGAAGGCTTAAGGTTCGAATCCGCTTGCACCTTCAGAAAGACACGAAATCACTGTATTCAGAAACGAGGCGCATTCATGAAGTCTGCTGAACCGTGTGTGAAACGTCTCCAACCGATTTTCTTGTAAGAATTATCTTGGTTCTTCCATGTAACACAAAATTCTTTGGAAGTTGTCCCTAGAAGATCTTCTGGAAATCAATGTCTTTCATTATCGCAGTCCGCTAGCTGTTCTTGACATACATAAGGTGAAACACGAGACCAGTTTCACACAAATTTCATATTGAAATAAATTGGGTTGATATTTATTATATTTTATTAGGGACGATTTTTGGATATGATATGATGGTACTTACGTATTGACGGTACCTTGGCGACAGTTGCGCCAATAAAGAGCACACGCGCCAACCGCAGCTACATATTTGGCGCCAATCTAGACTTAAAATTTTTGTTCCAAATAATAAAATATATATGAAACACTTCATTTAAAATCAAAACGCTTTCAAAATATTTTTATTCCAAATAATAAAGATTGGCGACACTTAAAAACCGCCAAGTCTGTCGCCAAGGTACCGTTAATACGTAAGTACCGATATGATTAACGTGCATTTGTTGGTTCTTATCTCATTTGATCAACATCAATATCTTGACCAGGTCTGTGAACCCGTGTGTTCTCTAACAATATAAACCGGCAAGTCTCAATAAAGGGTAAAAAATGCAGCTTCTTTATGTCGTTGACATTGCGGCGTAAAGATATGGGGTAACCAAAGTCTGGCTTTACCCCACCCAGTTATATCCTCGGGCACTAGTATCCATTTTAGCCGCCTTTTATGACATTCATATCACATGCTACAGTGGGTTATTCTAACAAGGAACCACAATGATATGACATACATTTATTTTGTTCTAAAGTATGAATTACGTAGTTTTCATAAATAAAACTATACAATTTTAAACACAGAAAATATTAGTGTTCAAGTTTAAAAACTAGCCTCGGTACATTTTTTTCAAAAGTCGAAGCTGATCCTTTTCGAATAATAGTTAAATTTGTGTCTAAGATTGTTTCATTTAGATTAAAATTATGTGGATTAAATTATCTTCAAGCTACATGTGATCCCTAGATAGTGCTAAATGAGTAACGCCGGTGCAGCCCTTGCTTATGGCATAAAGATAACTGTCTAAGTATTTACCAGCTGTATAAAAAGATTAAAATTGTATTTATTATAATTTAACTATTTACAGTTTTCCCTCATTGTGTTCGAGAAACACTCTTTTAAAAAATTAGTATTTTTATTTGGATTAAGGTATCCGCATTTAAAATTATTACTCAATTATTAAATTCATTGTAATTGATTAACTGAAGAATAATTACTAAGAAGTTATAGTAAATTGGTATTACTTATATGTAACACTGATCACATCTTTTTAAAATTTCTTCTTTCAGAAAATTAGTTTATTTAGTTGTTTTTAATTCTGTATAACATATTTGATAGCAAAAACAATTTATAGGTTTTTTTTACTTTTCTTACTTTCTAGTAATTCTAACATCGTCATTATTCTCTAAAATATTAAATACACTCTGAATTTTTTTTTCATTGTTAAACAAATATTCCTTTGAAATGTTGTTATTCCCATCTGATTAAAACCTGACATACATAAAAACGTGAAGGAAAAAAAAAAGATATCAAAATAAATTTACTTACTGACATTTATTCTTTTCTCATTAGGATCAAATTTACCATTCTTGTATAACACATTGCTGCAAAATATCATTTTATTTTTAAACAAGGGATGTTAGTTCTCCTCGGGGAATGACTGGAGCTTATATTTATTCTGCTCTTCTATTACCTACTCCAGTTTGAATAAATGATTCTAAAGATTTGTCTCTCTCTCTCTCTCCAAGTTTTTTATTGAATTTTTGGAGAAGTTTCTTTGAAAAGATGTTCTTCAGAGACTAAGTTGGCAGAGAATGTTTGCCTTTTTCAATGATTGGTGGATGTCCAAATAGAAAGGTAATTCGAAGGGGAAAAAATCCTCGAGCTGTCTATGGTTTGAGAAAAAGACAAATATTTAAAGGTTCATATCTGTGACATCTTCCTCGGTTTGTGTGCTTTTTGGAATTCCAGAGTGTACATTTAGCTTCGGATATCATAAAGTTTTCTGTCACTCCAAAAAGTCTTTCTGTTTGCTTTTATCGCTGGCAGGATCTACTACAGATCCAGTTTGAATTATATAGTATTGGAGGGAAGTTGTGGAAAAATATACTTAAACTTTATATAACTTTGATACTAGTTTAATTTCTATGATAGCTCGAAGCTGAATGACAAGAATAAAATATATTGTTTTGTGATAAGGTAAAATGTAATGGTTACATTTAACAAAGATTAAATATGAAATTATTAAAATATGAATTATGTAATGAAATAAACTTATATTTAGAGTTAATTCACGTGCAACTAATAACAGAATGAAATCAAATATTTATGGGTTTTTTTTCATATCAATATTAGGGTTATGACATAAGTATAATCATATGAAGTATTATGACCTTATTAGTATGATTATATGAAATATAATCAACTTATCAGTACGATCATATAAAATATTATCACCTTATTAGTATAATCATGTAAAGTATTATAACCTTATCTGTATGATTATAAGAAGTATTGTGACCTTATCAGTATGATAACATGAAGCCTTATGGCCTTATCAGTATGATAACATGAAGTATTATGACCTTATCAGTATGATCAAATAAAGTATTATGACCTTATCAATATAAAGGTCTTTCTAAATTTTTATTGAATTATTGAAATATGTGAAATATTTTTAATTGCAAAATTATTTTTTACAATGCTTAGTAAAATATTTCTAGAAAACTCATGGTACCCTATAATTACTGGATGCATTAAAAACTATACGAAAAATACAGAAGAATTAAACATAAAAATTTTGTAGCTTACAATATATCCACAAAAGTTATAAGTTAGATTTTTTTTATTCAGTTTTTGGAGAAGTTTCTCTGAAAAGATGTTCTTCAGAGACTAAGTTGGCAGAATGTTTGCCTTTTCAATGATTGGTGGATGTCCAAATAGAAAGGCAATTCGAAGGGGAAATAATCATCGAGCTGTCTATGGTTTGAGAAAGACAAATATTTAAAGGTTCCTATCTGTGACATCTTCCTCGGTTTGTGTGCTTTTCGGAATTCCAGAGTGTATTATTCCAGAGCTTCGGATATCATAAAGTTTTCTGTCACTCCAAAAGTCTTTCTGTTTGCTTTTATCGCTGGCAGGATCTACAGATCCAGTTTGAACTATTTTGAGGGAAGTTGTGTAAAAATATACTTTTAACTTTTATATACCTTTTATACTAGTTTAACTTCTATGATAGCTCGAAGCTGAATGATAAGGTAAAATGTATTGGATACATTTAACAAAGATTAAATATGAAATGATTAAACTTGGAAATATGATATAAAGTAAAAGCTTATAGAGATAAACTTATATTTAGAAGGTAATTCACGTGCTATTGATAACTGAAGAAATCAATTTACTTATGATTTTTTCCATCAAGATCGAATATAAAAGTCTTTTTTGATTTTTAAATGATTTCTAAATTATGTGAAATATTTGTAGTTGTAAGTTTGTTTTTACCATGTCAAGCATAATATTTATAGAAATATTCATGGTGCTGTTTAATTACTATATGCATTAACAAACTATTTAAAAAATACAAAAGAAGTAACTATAAAATTTTGCTAGATTGCAATGTATCCATAAAAGTTATAACATTAAAGGCAATTAAAGTAACATTAAAACAACATTAAAGTTTTTTTGTACAATTTTTTAATAGCAGCTCTTCCGACGATAATTCTATGTATTAGAAAGTAGCTTTTGAAGAGTATAACTAATACCAACTTTAATGTGTTCCGTTATTCCTGAAAAAAAATTAGCACAAGATGTCTAATAGACATAATCTTTCACCTAAGCCTACATAAAAGAATCAAATGGAATTAAATGAGGAAAGATCTATTGAGAATTTTATTACTATTACTAGATTTGCTGTAATTCTTATCATTTTTGCTTCATCTAGATTAAGCGTTACATTATAAGTTAATAAATACACTTAATTTCTACATTGTTTTTTGCACAATTTTGTAATTTGCCGGTAATATCATAATTGGCAAGGGTGTGTCCTTTCGATGACTTTAGGGATTCACTGTTGTAAACATAAAAATAAATAAAGATTCTTGAACATGCACAATGGGGTATCTGGAATATACACATACTTTATACACCCATTATTTTTTAATATCCGTTATGATACAAAAACAAATGCTTTAAGAAATTCAATTTTTAGCGGATATCATTTTAATAAACAGAAATTGCATTTCATTTTGGAGGATTTTATTATGAAGCATGACTTAATGTAAACATCGTGTTTGCAATAGTTATGTAAAACAATTTTAATATGTTTACATTTTTAAATATTATAAAATATTCTTATATTATAAAAGTATTCCTATATTCGGATGTAAAATATTCCTATATTTACTTACAGCAGCTTTAAAAATTCATGCTAATTTTTATTGGATGTTTTTGTTTTTACTCAAATCTAGTAATGTTTGGCACTTGATTTGTAATAGAGTGCTATCTGGATGTTATAAGAATTGCAAAGGGTGGTCACATACATATTTTCTAAACTCAAAAACACATCTTTTAAGTAATGAAGCTTATTTTATCATATTTTTTACGGATTTTGCTTTATAGCATTAAACAGCAGCAGTTAAATGATTCAGTATTAATATTCTGAAACCAATTCAATAAATATCTGTTCCTTATGTAATCCCAAAATAAACATCCACCATCTTACATTTGCGAAGTAAAATATGTCTCTTGAGAAGACATTTTGGTTATGGGAGACAGCGAACTCTGACAGAGCACTGAATATCTTTTGTTGAATGGTTCATTCGAGACGAAGAAAGACTATTTCTGCTTTCGATTTGATAAATTGCCGAGGCTTTTGTTTCCCTTTCATCACGATGAAAGGCTTCCTTACCATTCAGTAAATGATATGGACAAAGAGCTATCCTATGAGAAATTCAATATAGATATGTTTTGGTTGAAATTTTGAAAGATTTCCAAAATGGATTTTAATTAAAATTCCAAAAAATAATAATCGGGAGTTTTCAGGAAAGGCATCATGTTATTCTCCAAATATATATGAATAAATTACAAAGGTGACAGATGAAAATCTTTGATAGTAAATGTGTTTGAAAATGTCATGTTAGCTACAAAAAGATTTGAAAATGAAATTAAAGATAGGAAATGCCACAAATTTAAGACGTCCTTTCCTTGTAGACGATTTTCAAACAACGACTCCCAACAATTATGGTTTCACATCATTGGGTCATGGATCTCTGTACACTTTCAAGATCTCAAGGCATGTCCTAACCAACTATCCTGCGGTATCGTACATGGTACTTTATATGCCCCCATTTCTTGCAGCAACACACCGTCTGATCATAAGATCTTAGTAGCAGTTAATGGTGTTTTTCATGTCCCCCTCCATAACATAATCTGGTATCAAAACGATTAAAGTTCCATTCTTTTGACGTTGTTTAAGCCACCAGGAATTAACAGTAAGATAATTTCTTCGTCTTTCCATGTCATCATAGCTGGGTGTTAGGCTCTTCTCATGGACTTGTTCCTGGATTATTAGACCTACTCCTTATTTCTTTCTTTTGCCTTTTTTTCATTTTAAATCACGCTTAAACTTGGGAATTGTAAGTATTCTCTGGGAAATTCTATCAGCTAAATTCTCGTTTCTCCAAGTGCCTTTAGGCCTCTTTTTACTTCCGAGTCTCTCTATCTTTTTCTAAGTCTTCCTTAAGTCTCACTTCCATCTATTTTGTCTTCTAGAAAATCTCACTCTATTACTGGCTTATTAATTGGATTCAATCCATAGAATCAGCCCAGAAAACTACATAGTCGCCGTCGTTAGATGATTGAGGAAGGGGGAGGGGGGTATGTTGTTGTTACTAATTCTCCTGGTGCAGGAAAACCTACAGGTCCAAAAGACCCCATCACATGAGATCATCAAAAACCTTCCCTTGTTCAACTACCAGCTGCTTCCAGGAGGGGCCTAAACACACAAGAAGGTGAAGGGAGGGGAACCAGAACAAATAGAAAAAAATTGATCACCATTCTGAAATTTCATGCTCTTCAAACGTCCACTTCTGAATCTTGTTGAGCCCAATTGGAGATATCTAGGGTAGTTGCATGACAGAGACAGGCGGGGGCAGCTTGCAGCGTACCAGTCATGAACTGGGGGAAGCTCAAAGTAGAAAGTATTTTGCATTTATGGGGGAGTAGATTTCCGAGGGAGTTAGATCTGCATAATTGGTGTTCGGGAGATCACAAATATTTGTTGCAAGTGAATCTGCAATGTCATATCCGTACGCCCCAACGTGCGTAGGAATCCACTGAAGGCTTGCCAATTTCCTCCGATCTAGCTCAGAGAGAAGTATACTAGAATATCCTTGCCAGGTTGTTTGGCCAGTTTTTTTTTTTTTTTTATATTGGATAGCACGGGGTATTGATATCGAATACAGCACGGGCAGGCCGGCATCCTTTAAATGACGTCAAGGGTTATTGTTTCACCAAAAGACGCCAATTGGAAGTTCTTGAGCTAGCCATTCACTTAGTTGCGGATAAACACGGTTCATAAATATTTCTACCCTTACTCATTTACCTTTCCGGCAAGAATAACCCTAAATATGGTTGATTGTCCATCCATAGGCGATCAACATCATAAGGGCCGCTAGTGTACCGTTTGGTAAATACATTTTGTATAGAGATCGTTTCCATGCCCCCTCCCCCTTAACTGGCCGTTGCCAATTAACAAATCATTTCTTCAAAGGAAATACCATTCCATCCTTTATTTTCGGGGAAAACAAATCCAAAGCAACTGAAATAATCAAGTAAAAGCGAGGGGAAGCAACGTTTTTTTTCTTTTTTTCAACGTTTCTTTGAAGACACCCGCATTAATGTGCGGAAAAGTTAACAAACACATACATTGTATATATACAAATAAAATCGCAAAACATAAAAATATGTAAAATAAATGCAGAAAAATTAATAATAACTGTCCACTAAATATAAAAATTTATAAAATAAAATTACACATTAAAACATAAAAATATATGGAAAAAATATTATGAAATAATTTAAAAACATTTCGGCATGACAGTTTTCATATTGCTAGTAAATAAATCAAATATAGTTTGTAATTAAAATTTGAAAATTACCTTTAGAATTTTATATGAATTAACATCTTAAGTCTCTTAAAATTAAATTTTGATGTATCTTTTTGTAATATATTTTCCTTATTATATAGAATATCAATTGAGAATAAATTTCATAGATCAATCAACTGGTTTCCAGCATACAAGTGAAATTTAATTCTATCTCGTGACACTTTTAATGTAGTCTTATCGAAAGTCTTTAGAGATTTTCTTGAAATTATCTTTTCTTTGATTGATGGTTTATAACTGTTGGTTCATTAATATTCTATAACTATTCTTTGGAATTATATGTATTTTTGCTATCAACATTTTTCATCATTAATTGTTGTCATTTTCAAATTATGTGTTCTTTAAAAGTCACTTACCACAAATACAAAAATAAAACTACAAATATATAGCAGATTTAGCGTTAACTAGAAATCAAAGACTCTTGTTACAATAGAACAATGTTAATTCATCTTTATTTTAAATAACTTATCCGCGGATGGAATAATAGTATTCTTCCTTTTTTATTTTATGGCCTGTAAATTTAGCGCGTTAATATTGTCACGGGCTTATGGCATAAAAATAAAGAACAGTTGTTTACAAATTTTTAAAAAGCATTATATCTATTTCGATACTGCGATGAAATGATAAAGTTATACTTTCCACTTGGTTCTTTGAAATTAGGAAATATCAGAAAGTTTAAATCGGTTTTAGTTCGTTCTAATATCCAATACTTATATGCATAAAAAAAAAAAAAAAAACTCAAAGCAGCTTATGTCGAGGGAGTCACCGCTAAATACATTTTACGAAAATGTTTAAATCTCTAAAAGTATTTTTTGTGGCCTCTCGGGAATTAAGGAATCATTAGAAACAACCTCTTCTATTCGTTTTCAATTTTGTAATCGGATTTAATTGTTTTTTTTAAAGCTCGCATCGACTCCAAGTACATTTTCGACTGCAAAAAAAATTGTTTTTTATTTAGGTTCCATTAGAGAAAAGTTTTAAGAACTACGCGTTAAAATTTATTTAAGGATAAAGGGCAGTTTTCATGGCAGATAATTACTCTATGAGAAAACATTATTTTTTTTTCTTTCGCATCGCTATGTATTGATTTGTTTTTTTATTTAAAAGCTTTGCCAACAATTATCCGTTAAATAATGGTTTTAGTCAATGGTCTTCGAGATCTTAATGTGACAGATTACAACAGAATTTGTGTTTGCTAATGAATTATTCGTTTGTAAAAAAAAAAAAAGATCATTTTATTGGAAATATTTTCAATGTTCATCTTGTCTGTAATTTACAGCATAATTTTAATGTCGCGTAACTTTAATTTTACAGTGTAATTTCTTTCTGATCAAAAATTACACTTGTGGTTTGATTTGTCGCTCTACGGTCATTTGTGCACACTTTAAGCTAATTAGACCGAGATCTACAGCTAAATATGGATTCCGAACCATCAACAAACATTCATGCCACAGTCAGTATTCGAGCCTAAAGCCTGTGGTACTGAAGGCTAGAGCGCTATCCAATTAACATTCAGGCCGCCATTACACCTGTAGTTTATACAGCATTGTAGTTTATTCATTGCTGCAAATTATACAATATAAAAATTTCTTCCCCAGAGGTTTAATTTTTGGCTCGAAATAACAAGATATTGTATAATCCGTAACGTCATAGCAGTAATTATTTCGGCCGAAAACCATATATACTTATGTAGATATTGTATAATATGCAGTAGTGAATAATCTACAGCGCCTGTATCAAGTGCAGGTGTAGTTTATGGTCAGAAATAATAATAATCATCAACATTGTATAATCCGCAGGCTAATTTTTGACCTAAAATTTAAAAGATATAATATAATCCCCAATGTTGTATAATCCGCTGAAGATTCACTTATACCATATGCAATATAATCCGTGAGGGCTCGAGTCTCACGGTGCCATGAATTTTTAAAAGGCTTTATATCCATTTCGATACTGCGATGAAAAGATAAAGTTTTTACTTTCCACTTGGTTACTTGAAATTAGAAAATATCAGAAAGTTTAAATCCGGTTTTAGTTCGTTCTAATATCCAATACTTATATGCTTAAAATAAAAAAAAATCAGTTTATGTCATGAAGTCACCACATACATTTTAAGAAAATATTTAAATCTCTAAAGTCTTTTTGTGGCCTCTCTCGGGAATTAAGGAATCATTAGAAACAACCATTTCATTTTTTTTTGTAATCGGATTTAATTGTTTTTTTAAAGCTTGCATCGACTTCAACTACATTTTCGGCTGCAAAGAGAATTGTTTTTTTTTTATTTAGGTTCCATTAGAGAAAAGTTTTTAAGAACTGTGCGTTAAAATTTATTTAAGAATAAAGGGAAGTTTTCATGGCAGATAATTCTGCAAGGAAGCATTATTATTATTTTTTTTGCGTCGCCATGTATTGATCGGCTTTTTATTTAAAAGTTTTGAGAACAATAATCCGTCAAATAATGGTTTCAGTCCTTGGTTTCTTTCAATAATACCCTAATGTGACAAAATTACGACATAATTTTTATCTGTTAGTGAATTATCCGTTTGTAAAGAAAGATAATTATATTATAAATATTTTCAATATTCATCGTGTCTGTAGCGGCCGGATAGCCAATTAGCTAGTCCTCTGGTCTTTGGTACCACAGGTACCAGAATCCAGGTTTGAATCACTGGCGGTGGCTTAGATGTTTTTTAGTGATTAGAAACCCCGTTAAACTGTAGGTCTCGGTCTAATTAGCCTAAAGTGTGCAAAAAATGACTGTAGAGCGACAAACTCAACCAATCTTGTCTGTAATTTGCAGCGTAATTTTAATTTTACAGTTTAATTTTCGGACCAAAAATTACACCTGCAGTTTATACAACATTGTAGATTGTTCACCGTTACAGATTGTACAATATCGATAGATTTTGTTCCTACAGGCTTAATTTATGACCCGAAAAAAAATATTGCATAATCTGTAACACCACAGCCGAAAATCTTATATAGATATTGTACAATCTGCAGTAGGGAATAATCTACAGCGCTGTATAAAGCGCAGGTGTAGTTTATGGAAATAATAAAAATAAAAATAATCCGCAACATTGTATAACCTGCAGGCTGATTTTTGGCCTTAAAAATGAAGAATAGAAAGATATAGATATAATATAATCCCCAATGGTGAAGATTTGCTTTTATACCATTTGCAATATAATCCGTGAGGGTTCGATTCCCGGCGGCGCCGTGGATTTTTAAAAGGCTTATACCTATTTCGATCTTGCGATGAAAAGATAAAGTTATACTTTCCACTTAGTATCTTGAAATTAGAAAATATCAGAAAGTTTAAATCGGTTTTAGTTCCATACTTATATCCAATACTTATATGCATAAAATAAACAAACGAAAGCAGCTAATGTCGAGAGTCACCACTAAACACATTTTACGAAAAATGTTTAAATCTCTAAAAGTATTTTTTGTGGCCTCTCGGGAATTAAGAATCCTTAGAAACAACCTTTTCTATTTGTTTTCATTTTTTGTAATCGGATTTAATTGTTTTTTTTAAAGCTCGCATCGACTCAAGTACATTTTCGGCTGCAAAAAGAATTGTTTTTTTTAATTTAGGTTCCATTAGAGAAAAGTTTTTAAGAACTATGCATTAAATGTGTTTAAGGATAAAGGGCAGTTTTCATGGCAGATAGTTACTCTGAGCGAAAACATTATTATTATTTTTTTTTCTGCATCACCATGTATTGACCGGCTTTTATTTAAAAGTTTCGACAACAATTCCATTAAATAATGGTTTCAGTCAATGGTCCTTCCTAATGTGAGAAAAGGACAGAATTTTTATCTGTTAAGGAATTATTTATTTGTAAAAAAGATAATTTTATCGGAAATATTTTTAATGTTCATCTTGTCTGTAATTTGTATAATTTTAATTTCGGGTAATTTTAATTTTATAGTGTAATTGTTTTCGGTCCAAAAGTTATACCTGTAGTTTATACAGCGCTGTAGTTTATTCATCGTTGCATATTATGCAATATCGATATATTTTTCCCACAGACGTAATTTTTGGCCAGAAAAAAAAAAAGAAAGTTATTGAAGAATCTCCAGTGACCTAAAACCTCCAGCAGTAATTTTGGTCCGAAAAGTAAAGATATTGTATAATCTACAACTGCGAATAATCTACAGCTCTGTATAAACTAAAGATCCTGTAAGGTTAAATTATCCTGTAAGGGTTTGGTGAGAAAAATTAAAAATAGCGAATAATCAGCAACATTGTATAAACAGCAGGATAATTTTGTCCCGAAAAATAAAAGATGTAGTATGGTGTACCGAGAATATAATCCACAGAGAATTCATGTATACCATGTGCGATACAATCCATTATGTGGGCTTTAGCATACCATATTCAAATCAAATTCTGCTCATATACTCATAGCATAAAAGTGGGGCCGAGATTTCGGGTGCGAGTCCTGACGGTGCCATGGATCTTTGTAGGGGTTCGGAATCCACTTTAAATCGTAGGTACTGGTTTAATAGGATCGTAGAGCGTTGTGGAGATAGTGTTACTCACGTCCGTAACATGTCTTCAAGCTTTCACACGTGCTGCCTGGGTAGTGCTATATGAGTGTAACAGCGGTGCAGCCCTTGCTTGTGGCATAAAGATTAACTGTCTCTATATTGCCAGCTGCATTAGAATAGAAAAACCTCATAGCATAAAAAACGAAGCAATTTCTCTGTTTTGAAGAGCGCGTAACGAAGGTATGCATTAAGAAATGAAACACAGACATTTTTCCATCGATTTAGAAACTTATATTTGCTTGATAGATTTATTTTTTGCAAAGATAGAAACATATATTTGTTTAATTAATAACAGCTATATTTTAATTTTACCTTGTGTAAAGCGTTTGCAATTTTTTAATACAAACTTCTTTTTACTCATTAGTACACACTGGTGTAGGGCGCGCATGACATTTTGCTAACTTTTTTATAAACCAGCGCATTTTCATCCTCCACAACTGTTGCGTTTATTCTTTGTTTTTAGAAGATTATTTACTGTTCTCTCATGCTCTGTTCTGTGAATATTTATTGAATAAAACTATTTTAAGCAGCTATTTTATAAAAGAAGAAAAATAGTCATATATTGCCAGCAGAGACCTATAATTTGCTTCCTGGAATTTCAAGATTTTTTTAGCACAAAATTCGAGAACTATATTCACAAATTAGGTAATAAACATGAACAAGACGATAAGTGTGGAAAGAGTTGAAAATGCAAGGAAATATTGCGTTAGGCAAAATTGCATTGTTTTATTTTATGTGGTAACAAACTCTTTAAAGCCCTAATCAACATTTCGTTTAGCTACATCTATCACTATTGTTGTTCTGTGCTATACTGCGTCTGGTACTCGTTAATTTGTACTCATTAATAATGGTCGATTCTGAATCCCACCCTATGGGAAGTACGTTTTTGCCATACTGTCTTCAATTAAAAGACAATCTCCTAGGTGGATATTACGAAGAATTTATTTGCCTTTTTAAAAACAGGCAGGGAGAAATTCCCGGAAAGAATGACAAATGGGAAGTTTTAAACCTCCCTTCATACAGCATAGACCGTAGCAATACCAATTTTTAATTTTAGTTACTTACCTTTAATTTAGTTTAGTTTTTTACCTTCTCAGATATGACTTAAAATTACAAATTTATGAGTGAAGTGACGGAAATATATGATAAAAAGTAGAGACATATAAGTTTTCTGAAAACTGCGGAAATTTTAAAATTTCGCCATGTTCCACACAGTCAGGACTATGTGTCTAGCTATTTGTTTTTTATATCTGTAGCAATAATTTGCAACACAAAATTTATATGGCAACGTAATGTTAAACAAGTAATATAAAAAAATCCTACTTTTTTCACTCTATTGCAGAACGTTCTTATAAACAATTTTCATTCATTTTTTTTGTTAGAAAAAATTCCTCTCTCCTCACACACACACTTTCTATCTCTCTAACTCATTGTTCACATGTTTCTTTCCATTTGTTCCCTCCCTCCCCTGTGGGGACAAACCCAGAAATGAAAAAAGAATCTGAAAAAAAAGATATATGCTTCAGTGATCTACAGACTTCGTCACTGACTTGCATTTATTCCTAAATGTATAGCTTTCAAAGATTCCCAAAAATCTTTCAAATATCTTTCTTTCTCATAAAAACTATAATTAACATTAATTAATATTTTGGTGTGTTCGATTAAAAGCTCACTTACACACAGCAAAGAATGGGACCTGTAATTTTTTGTCTCCTTGCCTAGGCAGCCATCACACCTTTCGAGGATAAACTGACCACACAACCATTCTTGGGATTTCCACAACTTATTGAACTCCCCATTCACAGATTCCTTTTCTTCTTCTTCTCGCTGTCAGTCTCATCCTCTGTGAGACACCCCTCAGACAGGGATGTGTTTACTGGACATAGGCATGTTGACTTTCTCCATGCACGGGGACCTGGGTTTTGAGGCAACATTTGGGAAAAACTGTGTCATCCATCACATGGTGTTTCAAAAACGTATTTGAACTTGAGTGGTTCCTACTAAAATAATTTTACAGAACTGCTTGAAAATTTGAACAAGAGAGAGAAAGTAGAGAGGGAGAGTGTGAACTAATAGTAGAATTGGAAAATGATAGTCAGCTGAAATATGGAACGACAAAGCGATAAAAAATAGCAGTTAGCTTCGATTGGTCGATATTTTTGACCAATGGATGGACTTCCTTGAATTCGGAGAAAATAATTTGTTCTTGTTCTCGGTAGCCAAGATATATCACATAATGTTCTGCGTGTAGGCCTTTTCATTGATGATTTTTTTACCGAAGTTTGAAATCTTGACATATCAAAAGTTGAGAATGAGAAATAGTGATTAGCACCCTGACTAGTTTTTTTAAATACTTTACCCCTGAAACAGTGATTGCACGTCACAAAACAACTTTGAATGTCAAATTGGAGACCAAGGTCTTTATAAAATGAGCAGCAGTATTTTCGTGGATTCATGGAATATTAGCACCAAAATAGTTCTTTTCTGTTCCATGAAGTAAAAAAGAATCGCTATTTCAATAAATATCTTATTGGATCAACAGGAGATATTAATGAAAAATAATCATCATGAAATAGATTATTCCCAAAGACTTATAATCATAAACGTATTGAACAAATCAATAATTTTTTCGTAAAATAAAAACTAAATTTCTTACTGTTAACCATTCCTAAAAAAACCAAGTAAATGATACTGGGCACATCAATGAGTTTGGGACCAGGGTAATTATGTGAACACTGACTGGATTTCCTCGCTTTAATTCATCTTCTAAGCTTTTTTAGCTAATCACCTGTTCCTTTTCCCTAGCTACCTCCCAAAGAAATTGATGGCTGACCTCACTGGCTGCCTTACGCTGGGAACCATTTGACTGATGAGCTTGAGAGTGGAGGGAGTGAGTCTCCAAACCAAAGGTTTGGGGACTGAGTACCTACTTCTTACTGCCAATCTTCTGGGAATTTTTCAGGATAATGAAATACTGAGACTTAGGATGACCCTTGTTTCTCAAAGATGGAGGTCAACTTCAAATGAACCCCTCGCTTGAATAACTGGGTGCTTCTTCAAAATTAATTAATACCCCATGAAGCAAATTGTTGCTGCAATTGATAAAGCAACAGATGGATAATATCAGTTAGGGTATTTGGTAATATATATAATTAAACATGTAAAAATACATTACTTTTCTGTAAATATATTTCTTATTTGAAAATGTATCTGAGAGTAAAAAGAATTAATATTTTTATTGAAGTTGTACATCAATGACTTCGGAAAATTAATATATCAAAAATCATTATGAATTTATAAATTATTTATATTTGTGAAATAACCGTCTTTTAATTTAAAAGAAAACTCAAATCAAGGAATTTGAGACAATGCTCTGCAAAATGTACTTTAAGCAGAGTTGTAGAGCATCCTTTTGCTTAGCACAGTTTTCCTCAATCACTTTATATCTTCTGTAGAGAATTTACCTTTATGAGATTAACATGAGCCAAATATTAACGGTATATATAAATTTATTTGTTGATATATATTATTTATTTCCTTCCCAATGCTATAATATATATTTATACATATATAGCTTGAGATGCTGAGGCTTTAGCCAACTACTG
>BPLR01000898.1:0-28754 GCA_021605095.1 Caerostris extrusa | reverse complement strand
AAAAGTAATTTATTTTCCGTAATTTATGTTTTTAAACAACCTGTTATCTTTCTGTAATTTTATGCCATAATTTCATTTAAATTTAGAAAATGTAAAAACCAGTTTGCTTTTGCTTATGGGATTTCTTTGTTTATTAAAATCCTTATAATTTTTGGCTTACATACGACAAATTCATCATATTATTAAGACACAGAATATAGCCATTTATAAAGCTTCTTGACAAATTTTAAATTCTAATACACATTACTAAAAATGGCTTCACTGCATTTTAATTTTGAGAATAGAAATTTTTCATATGTAGGATATTTTTATAGATATGTTATTTTATACTGAAATATATTCTCCTCCATTGATTTATAGATAGAGATAGGAGATGAGGATTCGTATTGCAGATTTAGATGAGGATTTTGCATTTTTCTTTTATAGTTAAACAATTTTTATTAATGTTTTTTTGTTACATTATTTGATAGCATTTTGAATGTATTTTTAGAGAGAAGAATATGTTGCGTCATTTTCCTGAACTATTAAAATATGTAACTTATATTACGGTGTGATCAAAAATTTATAGCTGCAAAATTACATAGAAAACTCATTAATTTAATTTTTAAAAACCTTATTTCAACCTATAACATTATATTTTCAATCGACTTATTAGATTATGACAATGCTGGCAAAATATTGTCGAAGTATATTTTGTTTAACTGTTGGATTATATTTTGTGATATTTTATGCTTTTAACTACAGTAAAATACATGAGTTAAATCAAAATTTTCAATTTTCAAAATATTTCGAAAACACTATTGTTTAAATACAAAAATATTACTCTCTGATATTGTAAACATTGTACGGAATTCAAATAAAAGATACTTGCGGCTGCTATTGTATGCAATTTACGTATACTAAGTGCATTGAAGGATCTACTCAGCGGTTATTGTTTATATCAGTGGCCTCCAAACTACGGCCCGCGGGCCAAATCCGGCCCGGCAGTGTCCTCTATCTGGCCCGCGACAGCAATAGTTTTATTATTGCTGTTATAAGTTGGAAAAAGAAACGCAGAATGATAATAACTCTGTTTTATTGACTTGCTAGGTAAAAAGCTTAATGACAAGCATAATGCGCAGAAAATTTAACTTAAGCATAACAATTAACAAATAATTGAAATGAATCCCACTAACATTATAAACTAGTGAACATCCCGCGGTTACCCTCGGTAGTTATGTTGGGATAAACAGTATCGCATATGCAGGTATATCGATGTTTGGAATGTACATATCCTGAATCAAACATATGATTTTTATCCTGAAAATCCCTCAGGAACGGAAAAGCTAAATTAACGCGAATGAAACCGAGGGGTATCCACTTGTAGAAAAAATACTAATGAGATTTATGTAATTGCGATTTTCACTGACAATTGTTTGTAGTTGTGGATCAATTTTACTTGTACCAATTATTAAAGAGATTGTAGTAATTGAACCAGCGAATTTAGCGAATGTATGCTCGTTCAGAGCGTGTACTCGGCGATTAGTCTAGAAATTATAGATAATGGCAGAAAATTAAAACGGTTTTGACCCTTGGTACTTACTGGAGTAAAGAATACGGACCTAAGGCAGGAAAGTTTGGAGACCCCCTGGTTTATATTATATAAACGATATCTTTATATAAACGATAACGATAATATAAACGATAACTTTATTTATTTCTAATGGCTAGACAAAAAGAGTTACATATAACAATAGGAATATCAAGAACTAGGACCTAAAAAGACTAGAGTCATTGTCTAATGAGCGATCTTGTTTCCCAATATCTCGACTCCTCTGTAGGTCCACGAAAAGCCCCACATCGTAGCAGATGGTCCCTGTCCATTCCTTCTCCAGAGTCACAGTGGGCAAATAGTATCTGTTTTAAATGCCTATGCGGTGCAGATGGGTGGCAAGGCAATCATGTCCTGCAGACAGGCGAAAGCCCGCCACTGCTTTGCGTCTTTGGCAAGCCCTTTTCTTATCGGGAATAAGAAAAGGGCTTACCCTCCTCAATAGTAGATTAGATCCCTGACTTTAGATTCCTGATTTTTTAGGGCTGTACGGGTCTAAAGATCCAGCTAGATGATGCTATGATGTACATAAATTTTTAAGAACATTTTAATTCTCCAGTAAGAAATGGCTGTATTAGAATGTTGTAATAAGCTGGCACCTCTTTTTCAAGGAAATCCGCTTGTTCATTTCCCCAAAGAACACAACGGCTAGGCACCCACTAAAGAATGATTTGTTTCTCTTTTAAAGTGAGAGTTCTCAACCATTCTTGACATTGCAAAATCTCATATGTCTAGGGATATTTAACAGAGCTAATTAATGAGAGGGTTTACTTGAGAATCTAAAAGATGGACTGTCCTTTCAAAGTTATAATGGACAGCTAATAATTGCTTTAGGGTTATACATAGCGCCGTTACTTTACCATCGAAGGAGGTACCAATGTAGCCCTCAGGGATGGAAAAAAAAAAAATTATCCGAAAAACACCATCCTCTACATTTAAGTGGCAGTCAAACTGAGAACCATCAATAAAAATAAGCAACCAATCAGTAGGAGGACGTCTGGTCACCAATGGACTCAAAGGCGAGACATACATGTATATATATATATACATAACTTTTATTGCATTAATTAAATGCAATCAGTAATAATTATAGTTAAGAGAGATTAGTTTTAAGATTATTTCAGTAGGGCACATTATTAACAAAAATTTGACTAGAATAAATATTAGCTGAATAACTTTACTAGTAACTGAATCATCAATTGGCTTGAGGAGGAACGTATTATGAATAAGCTCCAAATTTTCAATAAATAGCTGTTGCCGGAAATTACTATAATAAGTAAATGATCTTCTCCTACGTGCGTCTGTTGTAGTAAGATGCTATAGGTGTAGACTTCCATTTTATGAAGGCGTCTGGCCACATCGGAATCGGGTTGTTGAAGCAATCTAAAATAAATGCTTATTGAAGAATGGGTATTATTACCTCGTAACTACCATTGCATTTAACAACTGTTGAATAATCTCTTGTTGAGTATGAGGAGACGGTGCCAAACAACCATTGCAGTTAAGGAGTCTCCTAACTAAAGAACATATGTTCTCTTTCTCGGAAAGAAAGCACTTGTACCAACAAATATTCTTTCAATACAGCTTTTTTTTTTTGTTGAATATATCATATAAATTTTCATCTTTTATGCAAGCATAATTTCTTCATTCTTTTTAATTCAAAACAATTCCGCAGTGTTCTAAATTTCATTGATCCCAGAAAATTCTCTAACGATTTGAGGCAAAAAAAAATCGTTATTTGAATTTTGCACACTAAACCGTTGTTGAATATTAGACAACCGAGAGATAAAAATGGCAAAATTCTATGAAAAGTATGATGGTAAATTTGTTTGAAAAAAATTTGAATCATGCAAAAAAAATGATAGGTCATATTGATATTGATAAAATTATATTTTTATAATTAGAGAATACAAATAATTGAAAAATGATTTAACTAAAAATATTAAAATTATTTAACTTTATTGATCGCAATTACTTGCAACTTAAAGAAAAATTAGTGTTAATCATATAAAGGTAAAATTAAACAATTTTCTTCTAATTTATGAGAATTATCCATATAAAATAAAATGTTAACATTGTGTGCACATTAATATGCGTATTTAAGCATATAATTTATCGCCTCTGTTTGTTTGAAATTTGATTAGAGGCATAAATTTATTAAAACAAATAAATACCGATTTCTATGAGAAATGTTTTTATCCATTTACTTATTTAAAAATTGATATCATTCCGTTACAATTTAAGCACAATATACTTTCCAAAAATCCCTCTTCACTCTTTTAGAAGAACTATACGGTAAAAAATTAAGTGATCGTATATTAGTGAATTATTATCTAACAACACAGAAATTGTTTGGGAGACAGTGGGGGATGACTGGAAATAAAATAGTGGAAAACTCACAAAGTGGCTGTTGCCAATTTTAGATTAAGAATGGGACAAGACTGCCTGACCAAAATAAGGATTCTGAACTCTGATATATTTTTGTATAAGATAGTGAAAATAAATAAGGCCCATCTACTTGTTCGCTTGGGAGTGGATAACTTATAACAGAATGGTTATTTGTGCACTCTGTAATGGAGGGCCAGAGAAAACGTGTCCTGATCACACCGACTTTTATTAGGTACTTGTAGCTTTTTAAATTTTTATCCTTAGAACATTTAACTTGTTTTTAAGGCAGTTTTAAGGTCTTTTGGTCGTTTTGTTTTATCTGGTCAATTTCCTTTGTAATTTTTTTATTTCTTTATATGTTTTTATTTGTTTTTGTTTCCGCTGTAAGTGACCAAATTTATATGGATTCAGTTTCAATAAATCCGTAGGTAATAACAACAACATATTTTGTGTTTTTAATTTCGTCTTGCAATGCTTTTATTCATATACTATATTTATTTTACACTTTGATAAACAACTTTAGCGTGTCTACTTTTCAATTAAGAAAGATAGTTTTAAAACCTTTGTTAGCGGTGTTGCTGCTATTGAATTTTTGTGTCATCTTTATTACTTTAAAAAATATATATATTATAGATGGTTTAAATTTATAAAAATGATGCACGAATGCATTAAATAACCTTCATTGACCGCTTTTAGTGTTTTGGCCACATTTTTTTATGTTTTATCTTTTGGTTTTTTCTTTTTTTTTTTTTATCTTCCTCTTTGTTCCTGCTGACTTTGTCAAAATAGGGCTTAAGTATGCAGTTGTTCCAACAGCAGTTGTAAGGCCTTAGGTCTGTATAGAGATAAAACATTCCAAGTTCCAAGAGTTATCCGTTTCCCATTATCCTTATTCCTTGTTGATCGTCCGTCTCTGTCTGCCGGTTACTTTCTTCATTGGATTTCTTAACGTTGAGAATTTTTAAGGGACGGAGTTGTCAGCCCCATGTACAATCCCCAACCTGGAGGATCAATCCCCTGATATAATCCCCAAGGGTAGGGTACCAGCTATACCCCGGACAATGGGTACCTAGTTTAGTCGCCTTTTACGACACGCATAAGCTACGCTGTGACTATTCTACTCCGGCTATCACATTTCGTCTTTCTTATATTAATTAGGTAATTAATTATATTATGATATTTTACTTACTATAGCTGTCTTTTTTTTTTTCGCTTTTGAAAAATACTCTATAAAAAGAATTTAAATTAAAAACATATGTTTTTAATTTAAATTCGATCAAAAATTTCACTCTATTATGCATTTTAATAACTTCCAGAATATACCTGTAAGACGATGATACATTATGTGATATACATCAGTAATTTTATAAAGTTTGTGAATTTTTTTGTAATATATTAACATTTGCATTTGTTACTTACTAACTTTTGTTTGTAAATAATTCCACAATTTCCTCGTTACTTGCAATTGCTATTCTTATTAATATGATATTTATTTTGATGCAATATTGAACATACAAACTTATTTATATTAGCAATATTTAGCATACCCACTTATTTATGTTAGTAATATTTAACATACCAAATTATTTATATTAAATAATATAATAACATACATAACGTACATAAACTTTTAATGATTATGTGAAAATATGTGGATGTAGTGAGAAGACTTGTAGAAAGACATCCTGGATTGGTTACATATTTATCTTTCTGGTTTAAATTAAAAGGCTGTATCAGTCGTGAAAGTTTTCTCTATTTTAAAACGACAGTATAAAACTGTGTACAAAAGGGCATGCTGCAAATATCATATGATAAAGTCATATGTTGAAGTCCTATGATACAGATTCATTTTAACAAATCAAGAAGTTATATTTTTCTGCACACTATTGCTTTAATAGCAAGAGTTCACTTTTCGAGGCACTTATGATATTAGAGGGAAATTTCAATTATTCTCAATAAATATTTTTTATAATCTTTAAAAGAAATCAAGCAATTTCCCATGTTGAATTATTTTAGGCTATTCAAGTTGGTTATTTTTTATAACGTCTTCCATTCTTTAAACCATGCCATCGAAACTCGTAAAAATATTCTCTTTTGTATAAATATTTATAAATTTCGGTTGTGTATAATTCCTTGAAAACTGTTGCTTAGATAAGGTTAAAGAAAATATGCAAGTCTTAAAAAATGTATATAAAATGATTTCTTTATGATATACTGTTCATTTCCTAATTCAAAGGAATTAATTTCTTTTGATGTTTTGTAAACATTATTTTCATACCTATATTTACTACATATCATTTCTTCTCTTATTTCAAACTAAACTTTAACACAATCAAACAGTTAGTTCGTGCCTCACGTTTTGCTTCATTATAGCACTAAGCTGGTTTTGTGATTAATTATTTATTTGAGTTCTTGATAGTAAAAAAAAAAGTATTAACATTAACGTTGAAGATAGCAGTTTGGCTCATACAAGCCTTATATAAAGTCACTCTCATAATTCGTTAATATTCATCTAATTCTGAAAATCCTCTTTCTGGCTTGACAGCATGAAGTCCACGATTGGAGGAAATGACTATCTTCTGGAAGTAATCTGACCACGATTGGATCATAGGGGAATGTCTTCTAGCATCCCATGATTTTCTATTGAAAGAAACGTCATAGATGGAGCGCTGTCAAGTTCCAGCTTGTTACAATTTTAAATCTGTACGATAAAAGAAATCTGAATCGATGTGTGAAAACGAAATCTGGAATAATCTGCGTCACTTCTTATCCAATCCCAAACGTGGAACATTCTTAACTATTGAAATTTTGTAGTTTGGTGAGACAGAAATGGAACTATCAGCTGTAATTACATAGTTTGATTCATAGTTCTATAAACAGATTTGTTAAAAAAAATAATACTTCTGCTGTACTATATTTACCGTGTATTCATTTTTTTTTAAATTTTATTATAAATGTATGTATGCATTCTCGATATATTCTCTATGATGTATGTCTACATGTATTTTCGATTTCTCAGAATCCAGACCCTATCCTGAGCATGCGGGTCGTACCCATTCCGGAAAGGAAGTACCACGTGATTCTGGAGTTTGAAGAAAGCCCTGAGCCACCCAAGATGCCCACCTCCTCCTCGGGATTGATGGTGGTCACCCCAGACATCACTGCTTCTACCAGGGATCAGATGCTCCTGTTCTCGTGGTTGAGGGAGTCCCACGTGGCAGCTATGGGAATGCTCTTGGTCAACGTGGAGAGGCTCAGTGAGTATTATGAGATCTATGGATTGTCCATTAAGTTTTCAATGTTTTTAGGATGGGTTTTATTATTGTTGTTGTAACATATGGCTTTTATTGGAAATCGTTCCATTACAATAAGGATCACACACAAAGAAGGAACAAGCAGAACAAAATAAACATACAGCAAAACAGTAATCGACAATAAGTCGGTCTCACACACTACAAAAAATCAAAAGGGAGATATTAAATAAAGGGGATAGTCACTTTATTTTAGTCCATGAGCCCCTGGCCTCCCAATACAATTGCAAGACTTCTTAGCTCTGAGCCTCCCTGTTCAGTCCTGGACATTTTAAAAGATGTTCTGAATTCATTGTTCCAGCTCTACATATTGGCAAGTGTTCGAGGCGAGGACACCTATCCTGTTTAGGTGTTCCTCAAGACAATCGTGTACGATTCTTAATCGAAAAGTTGGCAACCGCCTCTTTTACGTGGTTTAATGTTAAAGATTTTCCAACGGTCTCGAATATTGTGCCACTTTTTTGCCTTCAGATTTAGTTATGAGATTATTTTCAGTTTCTTGAAATTTTTTCTATGAATATTTTTTTTTGAAAGATTCTGATAGAACGTGTTTCTTTCCAATATTCATATGGTTTCCTTTCTTTGCAAGTGAATCTGCTGCTTCTTTACCTTTAATTCCTACGTGTAATGGTATCCACTGGAATACAATTTGCTTGGGCTTAGTTCTTAAATATTTGATATCTTTCTTAATTTAAGTTATTATTGGGGTTTCAGCGTGATGATTTAGCGAGACAGTTTGTATGGCTGCTCTGTAATTTACGAATATTACCAATTTGGATTAGTTTTTTGTAATGTGTACAAATATTACTTATTCGTGTTATCTCGCTTCTTTTAAATATATTCCATTATTCCATCAAGAATCTCATCAGCTTGAACCAGACACAGACGGCCATGCAGTTTAGTACATAAACAGTTCTCATTGACCCGCTCGTGTTCTGGGAACTGGTTTGCGTTCACGCTCTGGTTCTATTCCCCAGCAGACTTCAAATGCTTTCTCTCCTTACCATGAAGACCCAACCGTTAATGCCTAGTCATTATAAGAGTGGTGTGGCAGAAAAAGTAGTTATTAAGATGAGTGTTTGTTTTTGCATTTATTTATTATTATTTTCTATTTCTGTTCAGCACATCATAGTTTTTACAATATTAATTAGATATCCTCAAACTTATTATTCTGTTCATTATCATACATTAGCTATTCTTAGAGCAGCAGAAAGAACAATTCCAATACACACCTAATATAATGACGAGGCATTAACGGTTGAGGTCCTCCCGATAAGAAGAGAAAGCATTTGAATTCTGTTGGGGAATAGAACGTGAACGTGAACCAGTTCCCAGAATGTGAGTGGGTCAATGAGAACTCTTTATGCACTCAACTGCGTCACCGTTGAAGAACTGATGTCCGTGAAAAGAATATCAGCCAAACATTGCTTTCCGCTAGAGGTGGTAACTATTTGAGTAGGGTAATAGGAAGTCAAAAATGCATAAGAAATGTTACAATAACTATGTGTTGATTGTTGCATTTCTTCTTAAAACATTTTGAAAAGTGGTCTTCAAAGAATTTTTAGAAGTTTTTAAAGCTTTATTAAGAAGCATTTCTTGTGCATCCCTCATTTCACCCTAATTGATTGTATTATAACTATTCATTCAAACACTTTTTGCTTTCTTATTTTTACAATATCTGAAACTAAATTATTAGTTGGTTATTAATTTTAACATATGCAAGGATTGAAATTTCAACAGAATTGCATATTATGTAAGATCACAAATGAATTTTGCTGTGCTTCCTCCCTAACCCATAAATAGTCACCCTGGCCAGGGCCTGATTTGGATGAAAAGAGGCCCTAGGCTAATCCACTTATGATGCCCTTTCACCTTCCATTTTTAAGTTTGTAAATTACATCAGAGATAATAAAATACATCATCACTATCAATATGTTAAATGAAACATGTTGTGATTGGTACTAATCTTTATAAAAAATGTGGCACGGATAATAAAAAAAAAAAAAATCTAGTATATACAAACGAACAGACCCAATGAGCCGAACGCGTTGATCTTAACCAATACATTTTATGTTTGTTTATTAGTCATATGTGAAGAATTTCTCCTTATTTTCGATTCATTTTTTTTTTATTGTTTACTGTTTTTAGAATAGTGTAATTCTATTTTTGCTAACAATTTGAATGTAGACCCCTCTTGATCTTGAGGCCCTAGGCTGAAGCCTAGTTAGCCTATAGGAAAATTCGGCCTTGACCTTGGCATATTATACGTAGTTTATATGTTGTAGAGCTATTCTTTATCAACAGACATATTCCTACATAGCCATCGAAGTAAATATCAGCAGCTTTCGAAGTTTGAGAGAAATGTCTGGAGGCCACTTATATACTTCTACATGTTGGGCAGCTTAGTCGTTTGATCAAATTAGAGACAAACTTACAATAATTGAGAATGCAATGCAATGTCAGCCAACAGTAAATGAAAAATCTCGCATGTTGAATGGCTGGGCCGTATCTGCATGTTCAAACTATGGCTGGCCGTAAACATTGTATTTCTTTTTGTGAGTTTTCTTGTTGTAAACTAATGGTGATTTCATGATAAACCTGCGTATCTTCTACAGATTTTACTGCAAAACCAACTTCTTTAAAATTAACATAAAATTAAACCTGAATATCAAAACTTGTAACTACTATGTCAACGTTATACCAATACAAATACACTTTCAATCATTTCTGATAATATATTCTCATCGCTTTTATTTTTATGGCGATGAGTGTAATTCTATAGGACATGGGAAAAAGTATCAGTTTGGAGTCAACTTACGAACAGTTGGATAATTTTTTTCTGATGTCATGGCAAAGCGCGGACTGAATTTAACCACACGAAATTTCCACTGACACTCAGGACCGCTTTCAACCATATCATTGCAGCCATCAACAACTACGCCAGCAAAAGTCTCAAAGATTTGATCGCCAACAAAAGGTGGAAATACCTTTGCCATAGGGGACCGCATTCCTATGCACCTGGAAGGACGGAAGCTATCGCACGCTTCCAAACGGCCTTGATTACCTGCAGGCACACCTCCACCGCGTTGGTTTAGTTCCATATGGGATCTGCCATTATGTCAGATCACCAATATGGACGACTGTCGCTAGTGGAACTGCACTGAACTTATCGTTGTGCCTGATGACATTACTCCATTCTACTGCGGGGATCGTTATCGTATGGCTGAACAGCCACAGATGGGCATAGGATATATATATACACTCAAGAGCCAAAACATCATGACCACCTGTCAATAATGAGTTGGCCCACCTTTGGCGCGCAACACAGCTTCAACCCGCCTTGGCATGGATGCCACAAGTCCTTGGTAGATGGTCGGAGACAGATTGTACCAGATGTTTAAGCAACGGTCACGCAAATCCGAGATATTGCGAATTGGTGGTCTTTGAACTCTGTGCTGCCGTCCCAGGACATCCCAAATGTGTTCTATCGGATGGAGATCCTGTGAGTTAGGCGGCCAGGACATTAACTGGAATTCAGCATCATGTTCCTGGAACCACTCCAACACAATTTTAGCCTTGTGACAAGGGTCGTTGTCCTGTTGGAACATTCCATTTCCAGCTGGAAAACAGAGGGCATGTAAGGGTGCAACTGGTCCGCAATGATGTTCAGATACCCTGTAGCATTCATGGTCTGCTCTACCACAACCACGGGTCCCAGAGACGCCCCAGAGAACGTCCCCCAAAGCATAATACAGCTACCACCGGCCTGTGTATGACCTGCTGTACATTGAGGGAGCAACTGTTAGCCTGGAAGACGCCGTATCCTGACACGGCCATCGGCGTGATGAATGACAAACCGTGATTCATCTGACCAGGCAACTCTCTCCCACTGATCCATGGACCAGTAACGATGTTCCCGGGCCCAGCGCAGGCGCAGTTGGCGATGACAATTGGTCAGCAAAGGCACACGAGTGGGACGTTTGCTGCGTATCCTCATATCCAACAGTGTCCGCTGAACAGTGTGCTCCGATACTATTCTACTTGGCCCTGCATTGTATTGGGCTATCAGCTGAGCCACTGTCTGGCTCCGGTTTTGCTTCACCATGCGAGACAGTCACCGACAACCTTTTTCTTTGATAGCGTGTGGACGTCCAACACCATGTCGTCTACTGCTGGTTTCACCGTCATTCATCCCTTTTGCATAAGTACTAATAACTGTAGATCGCGAACAGCCCACGAATCTTGCAATTTCGGAAATACTTGTTCGGAGCCTTCGAGCCATTACAATCTGCCCTCTATCAAAGTCACTTAGATCCGCAGCCTTTCCCATCACACACAGAAGTAAGTGAAAGAATGATTCTTCAGACTCTCCAGCATCAGTTAAATACCACTTCCACCTTATTCACGTGCCTTCCACTTCATTCAGGCGAGTTCATTGCAAAATGTAGGGGTGGTCATAATGTTTTGGCTCTTGAGCGTATATATATATAAATATATATATATATATATATATATATATATATATATATATATATATATAATTTTTTTTTTAATTTTTTTTTTTCAGTTTGGAATTCATAATTATTTGCACTTTTACAACAAGTATGAACTCTCAACTTAAGCGCTGATGGTCGTACATCTGTATTTTCTGTGGTGTAGTTACATCAGTCTTTCGTGGTTATTAAATAAAAATTGTATATGCTCTTTTGAATGCGAATTAAACTGAAGTGATTAAGAATTTTTCATTCTAAGAGTAATTTAATGGTTAGTTTCTTCTTCTGGAGACACTCAGGTGTGATTTTTATGATAATTTTAAAAAGTTCCGTTTGCAGTAAAATCTTACAACTGTTGTTGAGTTAAGACAATGACAGAAAAAGTAGATATCGCTTTTCAACAATAGTTTTAATTCATTCTATTCTTAAGCATGAAAAGTAATAAAAAATATGCTGAAATATTGTTAATATAGATAAACTATAATAGATAAAGCAAGAATGAATTGACAAAAACTTAATGGCTGCTCGACTCGTAACCTTATAGTGACAGGAAGGCTGAGATTCACATTGAACGAAGAAGAACTTCACGAGAAGAATAGACTTTATCCAATGCAGACAGCATTGGATTACCCATGAACAACAAGTGAAAAAGAAATACTCAATAGTTAAGAACTTATATATTTATTAAAGGACTTTTAAATGATTCCGACTTCAAATGTTTGAGAACCACTGACCTAAGTAAACACGAAAGTACTAGTGTCGGAACTTAAAAGGCAGTAGGTAAAAGGGAACACAAATTGTTATTGCATTGATACGAAAATGCAATGTCCCGGTAAGCCTTTCATCATCCATCGGTTGTCTGTTTATGGTGTATATAAGTATGAAACATGAGACTCATCCATGAATAGCAAATGGAAAAAAATTAATTGGTATTAATGTTTTTGTCTTATTTGTATATTGGGAAAACTAAATACAACTGAATAAGCATTAGAAGACAAAATATAAATTTCAAAATAAAATATACTCTGGACTTTTTTTCTGCACTTGAAGACTCAGCCAGTTACCTCAAATGAACTTTAATAACATCCTTGGAGCATGAATCATCCCTGAAGTCTTGTCATCCGAATCGTCAAGCTCTCCTCATTGTCCTAATGCGAGGAGGAGTTTATAGCTCTAAACGTCACGCAGTCATAAAACTTTTGGCACTTGATACGAATTTCATTGAAGTTCAACAGGCATTATGATTATTTTCAGTTCTTTTTTACGACTTTTTGTTACACAGGAAGAAGAAGAAGAAAAAAAAGGGTACCCATTTCAAGGGATTTAGATTTGCTTCAAAGAATTCAGATCTGTTCTTTTTGCCAAGCTCTTTTTTTTTCTTTTTGTGATACAGTATTTACTTTCAGGATGTGGAATATATGTTTGATAAACAGAAGATAATTCAGGGTGAAAAAGGATAGTTGATGCTTAATTTCACATGAATCATAATACTTCCTGTTGTTTTGACATGTTCCAAATATTCGAAGATTTTAAGATCGTAAGCTCTTTTTTTGTTGTTGTATTTTTATCCTCTTTTTCTTTGAAAAGACTTAATAATTTATTAACAAATTTACTGAGGAAAAAATGTATTAATACCTGTGATATTAAATACTTTCAAGTATGTTAAATATCAAGGTTCAATATTTTAAGTTATTTTTAAACTATAACCGTGCTTCCTTCTAAACATTGGCAAGATCGTAGATCGTGCAAGATCCTGTGGCATTCAGGAAAAATGGTTAGTCGACCTCGAGACACTCAATCGGGAAGAATATATTTCGCGAACTCTGCGCGAATCCGAGTTTCAGGTTTTCAGCTTAGAAGTGGAGTCCTCTAATCATATATACAATCTAACCATATATACATCAGGATCTAAAATGCGTGACAATGTTGGAGTTGGTGTGTATTCAGAGCTCTTTGCATTCTATGCATCCCTTGGTCCATTCGAACCAATTTTGATGGAGAACTGGAGACAATTAGAGTTGCAACAGGACAACTTAGTGTTAGAACAATTCAATTCAAAAACATAGTTATTTTTTTAAACTCTCTGTCAGCCATCGCTGCACATAATGTCACGGAAAATTATTGAATCCTGCAGAAAACTCTTGATCTTCTAGCTTCTAAAGGGATGACAGTTGTTTTGCAGTGGATCTCATCTCATGTAGGAATAGCTGGAACTGAACTGAAACGAACTAAAAAGGCAACTGAAAAAAACTAAAAAGGCAACTGAAATTTTCCAAAATTATGACAACAAATTATTAGAAGAAACTAAAAAGAAGTGGAGAGACTCGATTTTCAAAATCCCAGACTCTTCTAGATCCTGCGCAGTAGCCGTCAGGAGACTGGACATGATTGTCTTGTTAAACATCTCTTCAGCATTAGTATATATAACAGTCCTTGTGCAACCAGAACTCTGAGATGGGAAAAGATGATTTGCTATGTTGTTCTTCATTGAATGATGAAAACTTTTACAGCAGATATTGGTGGGCTAGAGAGTTGATGCAATTGGCCTCCAGTGACTAATTTTCTTTTTATGTAGTCCCAGTTTTGATGCAATTATTGTTATTGTTATGAGTTACTGCTTTGTTCTGTTTTCCTGTTTTGTATTCCTTCTTTATGATCCAATCTCGTGCATCTGTGACGCATTGGAGTCAATGATGTAAAATCAAGAGATTTTGCAATAAATAAAAATGGAGTCCTTCCACGAATCTATAATTATCTGTCTTTAAACGTGTTAAATAATTCTATGTCGCTGATTGTATGTGTGTGTGTGTGTGCGTGTGTCAATAAAGTTGTGAGTTCTCCAACCTGTGCCTCAAGTGTCTCAATCCAACCACACGCAGTTACAATCTGGTTGCCCAACTTGCATATTACAAACATTCATTGCATTATTTTATATATAAATATTATGAAAAAAGTAGGTATCAATTAGGGATTGCAATATTGGACCAAAATTTCAATACCGGTATTCGGTATTTTTTAGATCTCGATACCGGTTTTAACACCGGTAGTAGAAATTTTAGAAAAAGAAAGAAAACACAGGTGTTTTTGTTTTATTTGCCAGTTTTATTAGAGAATATAAATATCACAAAAAAAAATTTGTAACTTATAAATTATAACAGTATATAAAGAATCACAAAAAAGGTAAAGCAACATCTTATTTATTTAAATCACAAAAAAGTGTACATATCACTATTCAGTCTGTGGTGCTATTACAAATTTTTGAATCTAATGCTGTCACTTATAATTTCATCCAAATTTCATCTTTTTTTTTTTTTCAAAATCATCTAAAATCCCTGATGGCTTGGGCTTAAAACGGAGTTTAAGTTTGTATCTTCATCGCAATTAGATTCTTTCCTCTTGAACAAACTTGTATCATATTTCGTTTTTAAATGTGTATGGTGTCCTCTTGTACTTCCTCCATTCACTTTAATAACTCTTGAACATTTTTTACATTGTGCCCCCAAATTCTTTCCATCATATAAATAATGAAACCAAACCGAAGTATTATCAACTGATTTTTTATGTTCTTTAAAGTTATTCTTCTTATAATTCCTATTTCTTTTCAGCTGAATTTCCATTTGTGACGTATCTGGTCGTGAACGGTGGGCGCCATGAACTTTCTCAGAGACTGCAAAGTGTTGACTCGAGGCCTATTCCAGAAAACATAAGACAGCGACATTTTTTAGGTGTGAAATATTTTTCTCTGAACTTATATTTACACGATATACATGTACACTCAAGAGCCAAAATATTATGGCCACCCCTACATTTTGCAATGAACTCGCCTGGATGACGTGGAAGGCACGTGATCAGGTGGAAGTGGTATTTGACTGGTATTAAGTGGTGATATTAATCCATGCCAAGGCGGGTTGAAGCTGTGTTACGCGCCAAAGGTGGGCCAACTCGTTATTAACAGGTGGTCATAATGTTTTGGCTCTTGAGTGTATATTTAAATAAAGCATGAACTCCTATTATCTATATTTGTGAATAAATTAAGAATTTTAGGTTAATCATTTTCCGTTCATTAATTTCTTTAAAAATTATTTTAATATACACTGATAGCTTCAAGAAATGTACTTTCTTCAGCAATATATATATTTCTTACAAACTTACAAAAATTAATTTTTAAGCAATTTTTTTTTATGTTTCTTGAAATTTTATTCGTTATTCTTTTTCGTTTGAAAAAAATCAATCAAGTATATATTTCATTTATGTGTTTCAAATCATATTAAAATGATTATCAATTAGATAAATTAATTAAACTCAATGTATTTTTCTCATCGTTATCTTTACCTGTATACGTTTATATTTTTCCAGGAAAACAAATTAACAATGCACAGTACTTTTTAATCAATAATATTATTTAAATACGAGTGTACAGGATGAGTGTGGTGCAATGTTTTTTTAGACTCACATTATATTATTAACACGGATTTAACAATAACTTTTTAATCTTGAGTCATTAGTAACAATAATTTTAACCATTTAACTTAGAACAACTTCCACAAGTGGAAAGAGTTTACATATAAATATTCATCTACTGATATATTAAAATACTCTCTTAACGCAAAACGAAATATTTCCGATCATACAGAAATGCTTTCAAGAATGTTAACAAAAGTAAAAAAAAAATAGAAAGAGTCTCGGAAAATCTTCAAATCTTCGCAGGGAGTAAAATCGTTTAAATATTTGAAAGATTTATCAACCTTTTGCCACAAATAAAAAAATTTCGTTCATCAAGATGTGAATATTATGAGCTACTAGAAAATAGTAATTGTTTGATAGATTTGAAAAATTTAACCGATCTTTTATTCTAGTTAAATGAATTAAATATAATGTTGCAAGGAAAAAAATGAACATATTTGTGATATCATTAGTGCAATAAATGCGTTTAAAACTAAATTAGAACTACTGAAATCACATTTAATAAAAAATTTTGTTGACGTCTTTACCAAATGTGAAACATATTACAGAGAATTTGGTTAACAAGACATTTAATGCTACATAATATATAAAAATTATGGACGATGGTTTGAAGATTTTTCTTCACGATTTGCAGATTTTACAAAGAATCTGTTGTAATATTTGTTTATCCGCCTAATGTGTCTTGCTATAATGCATCTGTTGCGATTAACAAATAATTTAAACCTTAGTAATGTGAAGGTTTGATTTGTCCCTCTACGCTCATTTTTTTGCACACATTGGGCAAATTAGATCGGGACCTACAGTTTAACGCGGATTTCGAACCACTAACAAACATCCATGCCACTGCCGGGATTAGAATCTGAGGCCTTCGTACCAAAGACCAGAGAGCTAGCCAATTGGCCATCAGATATCTGGTAATGTGGGGGAAATAGAATTAGAAATAATTAATTTGCAAGGCGATATTGTTTTAAACGATAGCATGAACAAGTTTCGAATTTAGTTCATAAAGATAAATATCCTATTTTAAGAAAATAGGCACTGGTAATTTGTTTATATGTTGCAGCTACGTATTATTACGAATATTTGTTTCCAAACATAATGTATCTAAAAGCAAAATATAGATCAAGACTCACATATTCTATTTTGCATATGTTTAAGAACATATAACTCCAATTACAATTAATTGGAAGTAGATTTGTATTGTCAGGTGTCCCATTGATTTGGATCTTTTGTTTTTATCATCGTTTTGCCTTTATAATTTGTGTGTATCTAATTATATTTGTTGAAACAAAACCTTTTTTATGCTCCCCAATAACTTTTGAATTTATATTACACCCTTATTGACAAAAAAATTGACAACCTCACTGGAAGCACTCACCAAAGAATAGTGTGCTGTTTTAAGATAGCCATGATCTTAAAACAGCACATTATTCTTTTTGGTGAGTGAGAGATTATGGATAATAGGTGAGGGATTATGGATAGGTGACTTATTCAAACTTATCATCGAATGAAAGCACAACATGGTGACATATGTTTATTACAACAACCTATGCTGTTTGGTTTGGTTTGGTTTGTCGCTCTACTCTCATTTTTTGCACACATTGGGCTAATTACGAACTTACCAAAATCTACAGCTAAACGTGGATTTCCGAACCACTCACAAACATCCATGTCACCGGCAGAATACGAACCTAAAACCCGCGGTACCAAAGGCCAAAGCGCCAGCCAGTTGGCCACCAGTCTGCTCTAGTATTATGAAGTTTTTGGTTAATTCTTGGATGCAATAACATTAGTCAATATATTTACCATTACATTAACATCGGATGTTTAATGTGAATGAACTTGTTTTTAATGTAAACTAAAAATTAAACTAATTTAACAATTTCTTTTTTTTTTTAGCTGGATATGAAGAGACCATTACCATAACTAAACCACCACTGACATTCCCTGAAAAACCACCCTCCGACAAAACGGGCTTCGTGGTCAGCCTTTACCAGGTCCTACCAGGAGAAGATGGCCTCAAATTCGAACAGAACTGGGTGATGTGGACTGGCGCAAGACAGCTCTATCGAACTGCTCCCGAACACTTAGGTCTGAAAAGGATATCTGTCCACAAAAGTGTTCTTCCCACCAAAATAATCAACTACTGCTTGCTATGTGAGTTTTCCAACATCATGGCCCATTTAACAGATGCTTGCGTAATGATTGACCATCTCAGAGCGAGGTGTTGTGGTTTCACGGGAATCTACAGAATTTTGGATTCTTTATAACCACAGATCATTGGAATATCGGCACAATCTAGTCACTGTCGTAAGACGGATATGCTTTATTCAGAAGCATATGTTTTGAGCTCGAAATAGCCAAACGGAATGCATGTGAAGAGCTTGTAGAAGGAAGAATCTATCTGTGTGAAATTTACTGCAAAAGTTATCAAATCCACTTTATAGACCATCTAGCAGATAGTTGTGTAATAAAGAACATCTCAGGGAGGACTTGTCGCAGATTAATTAGAATTTACAGAATCGTGGATTCTTCAAGGATCATTTGAATATTGCCACTTGCATGAGATTTGTGATTCAGAAGATTACACATTTGGAAGCAGCATTGCAAAATAAATGCATGTATATAATAGGGGAGAAAAAAAATTCTTTATTTTTATTTGTTAATCGCATCGAATCGAAATCGAATACTTCAAGATTAAGTTATTTAATTAAACTTGGACGAATAAATATCATAAATATTTAGCCGGTAATTATGGAACAGCAGACTGGGATTATTGTTTTCTGGAGGTTCTTGGATTGTTTATAACTGCAGGTTACTGTATTGTTTTCCCATTTCCATGTTCTGAAATGGAATTATCTGTGAGGATGAGGTTATATATGTAATAAGCTTGTCAAAAGATATTTATTTCATAAGTGCGAGTTAGTTTATATTGTGGGGCACATAAATCATGATTATATAATGGGAAGCCTCCATAAAAGTAATATGTAAAAGATTCATTGAGACTCTTAGAATCATATATTCTTCAGATCATTTAAATACTGTCATAATCTAAGGCATTATCTGCCTAGGCATAACCCAAAGATGATTTTTCAGTGATCTAAAAGCAACCGTTTGAAATAGAATAATCAAAAATAATATATATGAATGTTTGTGAAGTACGAAAATTTTTCAAATGTGAGAGTCTTTCGAATATTTTGACAGTGTGTTTTTGAAAAATGATCATTCACAATAGAATTTAACAATCCACAAATTAATTGCACTTATATACTGTCACAAACTTATCACAGTCATACGATAAATTCAATCTGTATTTCATGATTAAAAACTAAAAATCAGTTTATAAGGAATCTGTTTCAGAAATAAATATAAGCTTTTATAAGAGCCTTGAATATTTTTACCACAAGCATTTTTTCAAACAGAGATGTTTCTAAATATAACAAAAAATTAAAATAATGCTTTTAGTACAATAAATGTTCTGGTATCATTTGAACCATATCAAAAGTTAAAGCCCTCGAAAATAAAGCAGCTTACGAAATATTGCTATTATCAAGCTTATCGAAATAGTGCTATTATCAAGCTTATTGAAATATTGCTACTATTAAGCTTATCAAAATATTGCTACTTTCAAGCTTATTGAAATATTTCTACTATCAGCCAGCCAGTCTGCAAACCGTTTGAAGAAGAAAATGTGGTGTAGAATATATCAAAATAAATACTAGTACATAAAAGAAAATATGTATTTGTAAAAACCTTTTTTATTTGTGGAAATGGATTCATATGTTTACACAAATGTAAGTCAGCTATATAAATTTTAAAGTTCTATATATAAACAATTGAAACTAATGTGATTTTTTTTTTTTACTTATTTATTTTTGTTTTGGTTTTTCCAATTTCTTACTGTCACACAGAGTTACAATTATGAAAAATGAAATAATGTTTGTTTGATAAATAATGATGTTTGTTGTAATAATTGTTTAATATCACGGATAAATTTGAATGTATAATAATAGAAAAATTAAAAATTTAAATTTAAAGGTCCCTCTTGTTAAGAATGTGAAATACTCACAGCAAGGATGATCATTTTTATTTTATATCCATTGAAGAATTAAATAAAAAAAGCCCAAGAAGAATTTGTTCCATCCCAAAGATTGCATTTATTGCATTGATGGAACCGTACTAAATACCATGAACATGTACTAGATACTTACGTGATAAAAAGGCTTTTATCTTTTTTAAAATATAAATACTTTATATACATTGAATGGATTTTCTAATTCAAAATTATCTGTATAATTTTTTAATATTTATTTGAAAATACATTACAGAAATAACTTTTGAATTTTTTAAATCCTTCCTAAAAATATTATACCTTTATATATATATATATATATAGGTATTCATATATATATATATATATATATATATATATATATATATATATATATAATATATATATATATATATATATATATTTATATATATACTATTTGATTCTATATATATACTATTTGATTCAGTTTGTTATTAACTTTCAGAAAATGTGTGTGTGTTTTTGCAGAGCAACATAACGGCTTCAATTTATCTATAATTAAAATAAGATTTTGTTCATCTGAAGTGTCGGCAGTAAATATGTCTGAAATGTGCGTATACTCACACCTGAACATTATCAGAATTCACACTATTTAATGTGTTACCATATAAAGTGATATGTATATTTATTGTCATGTATATCATTTGTATAGTGTACAGATTGTTATTTAACTCCTAGTGTATAAGAACAAGTTAATTAAAACATCATTGCAAAAGTATATAATTTATGTGTGAATTACTTATTTACCTTAAAATGTTAAATACTGTTATTAAAACATATCCAATTACATTGAATGTCCTTGACATTATGCTAAACATTGTTTCGCAAGGAGCATTAAAATCTGATAATTGAAATTATAAACTGTGTCTTTATTTTTGTCATATAAACAATATATCTAGAAAAGTGAAATAATAATATTTTATTTAGATTCAAAATGATTCGCCAATTACATATTATTATGTGGTTGCATGATATAACTTCAAATCATATTGTTTCAATGTATTGTAATGTCCTTTTAAAGCTTCTTCTTCATTGGCGCAACAGACCCAGAATGGGCTAAGAACGTCTACCTGCGGGCAGATCTCGAGATGGAGATATTTTCTTCATACAGGGTAGGGTTGTCACCCTACGCACAACGCTCGACAGTCATATTAGACCGGAACCTACAGTTTAAAATGGATTCCGAACCACTACAAACGTCCATAATACCGCCTAGACTCGAGCACGAAATCTGTAACACCGAACGCCATTGCTCTAGTCATTTAGCTATCAGGCTCCCATTTTAAAACGTGGCATGATGGCCAATTGGCTAGCGCTCTGGCCGTACTACTACTAGTACCGTACTGTACAGTACTACCGCTTCAGGTTTGAATCCTGGTGGCGGTATGGATGTTTGTGAGTGGCTCGGAATCCACGTTAAACTATAGGTCCCGGTCTAATTAGCCCAAAGTGTGCACAAAAATGACAGTAGACCGACAAACCAAACCCATTTTAAAACTAAAGCACATTCATTCTGATTTAAAGATGTTTTACAGTATTTTCAAGTTTATTATTATTTCAAAAATCTTTTTTTTTTAATATTATTTCATGTCTTATTGAAAAATTACAATAAAGACTCATTCAATTTATTTAAATTCTTCAATTTATTTAAAAATTAATTGCTATATTTTAACGTGAAAATTCAAATTTTTAATTTTTTATCAGAGTCAATTCATAATAAATATATATTGGATAATAACTTTTATGACATATTGAAAAATATAACTAAGCATTCTCCAAAATTGAAAAAAATATGGATCAGTATAAATAGGATATTGTTTTATTATTATTCCTAAAGAAATAAAACACCTTATTGTATATAAATATTTTCCTGCTAAGAGAAGTCCCCAAATTAAAATTAGCAATAACCTAAGTAATAACCTGTCTCAAATTAAAATTAATAATTTTTATAATTCAAATAATATATATTTAATAAGAAAAAAATATTTTGAAATATTATTAATGTGGCGAATAATTTGTGAGTCAATGAAAATATTTTTCAAACATCAATCCAAAATAATAATTTTAATAACAAACGTGATATTATATATTATTTATGTATTAATTTAAAGCACTTGTTAAGAGAGTAATAATGTAAAAAAGCAATAGAAAATAATAGGAATAGGAATAAAAGGAATAAATAATAATAGCAATAAATGTGAATAAATTGGAATAAGAATATTAGGAATAAATTGGAATAGCAATAATAGGAATAAATAGGAATAGGAATAATTTAGGAATAAATAGGAATAGGAAAATAGTTTAGGAATAAATAGGAATAGGAATAGGAATAAATAGAAATAGCAATAGTTTTGCAGAAATTTCATTACATTTATTTCATCTGAAATGACTGAGTTATATTTTGCTTCAAATTTAATATTATTACTAAAAATGTGGTGGTAGCATTTTACATTCAAATGCTCTAAATACAAATACAACTGAAATAAACAAATTATTTTTTAAATCTTAAGAGTTAAGTTAGAATATTTTCAAATAAAATCACTTTGAAATGGAACATTCCATATGTTCTGATTGAATTTAGAATCTGTTATCTCATAGTTTTTCCATAGCGTTTATTTAAAATGTGAATGGCAATGTTTCAATCTAATAGAGTATACGATAGGAAAAATGTATAGAAGGTATATTATGGTACTTATGAGGATTTGAATAATTTATTTAGGAATCACTTTCTGTAAAGATCTTAAGAGTTGCATTATTGATATTGAATAAATTGAAACAGTACTTCAGTTTTTAATGTACATTTTATTCAAGTTCATACAATTTATCGCATTTCGGCAAGAATTCTGTAACATGCCACTGATTTTCCTGCAACCAAAAGATCGAGTTCTGTTCTGTATCTTCCCTATTGAGAAAAAATTTCGAGAATATTTTAAACATTTCACTTCACAAGAAATATAGTGTAATACAAAACCCAAATAAGTATACCAGAAAAAAAAAATTGTAAAATCCATCAAAATATACAAATCTGAACTTCTAAGTACAAATAATTGCTTAAAGAAATGTTAAAATTAATTTTCAAAATATGTACAGTAAATTGAAATAACTTTTTCTGTTTTATCTGCATTGTTTTAGATAAATTTGATGCAATGAAAAAAAAATTAAATTATTCATTTTTTTAAGTTTATTCTTATGTAATACAGAAATAATAGTAATAATTTGCTATTTGTTCTAGATAGCAAATATAAGTTAATACATAATAATTGCCTATAAAATTTAACAGAGAAATTCTAAAAACTATTTCATTCAAAAAAAAAAAATATATGATCCAAAAATATTTTTAAAATAATGTATCCAAAATAAAAAATAAAAATCTTTCTTGAAAATAATTTTCTTAGCGCAAATTTCTTTAATGATGAAATAAAAATTAATTAATCTTTTATGCAAAGCGTCCCATTTCGCAATCTATTGTTATGCATGCTCTGATGAGTCCAAATACAGAAACATCTGCCTAATAAATGACTGAGGCACTAATTCCTAAGGCACTAATTGAAAAGGCACTAATTCCTTCAATTAAATGTGTTAGGTAGCTGATTATACATCACACTACAAAGTATGGTATAAATATAGTATTAATGACTATAAATATGGTATGGATGAAAATAGTAAATACATCACTTTCAGTGGATTCCATTACATGTTGGAGTTAATGGAACCAAAAGGACAGATTTTCTGGCAAAAAAAAAAAAGGAACAGACGTTCCTGGACAATGTCCCATCCCTCTTGATTCTTTTAAAAGAATTTTACTGGACAAAAATTAAGCCATCGTATATTAGTGAATTATTATCTAATGTCAATGGAAAAGTTTGGGTGAGGATGATGGACAATATTAATAAAAATAATCGAGGATGACTGGGAAATATTTAGTGAAAAAACTCACAAAGAGGCTGTTGCCATTTTTTTGATTAAAAACTGTACACAACTGTCTTGGGGAACATCTGGCCAAAATAGGGATTGTGAACTCTGATTTATGTGTTTTTTATGTAAGACAGAGCAAACTAAAAAGCCCATCTACTTGATTGCTCGGGACTGGACTCTTAACTTACAACAGAATAGTGATCTGTGTAATTTTTACTGGAAGGCCAGAGAAAACATGTCCTGATCATAAAGACTTTTTATTATGGTGTTTCTAGATTTTTAAAATTTTTGTCCTTAGAACATTTAACTTATTTTTAACTATTTTCAAGGCCTTTAGGTCATTTTTATTAAAAACGTCTGGTCTTCTCTCTTTGTAATTTCGATTTTTCATATAATCTTTTTTGTTTCTACGATAAGCGACCAAATTTGTATGGATTGAGTTCCAATAAAGACACAGGTAATAACAACACATATTATAATTGCAATACATGTTGCCCTTGTTCTTATAAATAATTTTTCCGATTACTGGTCTAATAAGAGAAACATTTTTCTAGCATGAGGTTTTGTTTACGCCTCAATAATTTACTCTTTATGACAATGATAAATACAATAGCGATGAGCTCTTTCTACGTTTTATGGGGACTTATCCATCCACATGATGAAAATCAAAATGATTTTGGCAGTGACATTTATAATAACGATGCTCATATTTGTTCCTCTCGGGTTTTCTTCTGAAAATTTGTTTTGGGATTTGCCCATATACATCATGCAAACCAAAAAAAAATTATGATGGTTATAGATATGATAGTGATACTCGTATTCCTTCTTCTCTAGTTTTCTTCACAGAATATTGCATGGAGACACGTACATCCTTATGACTTAAATCAAAGTGGTCATGATATGATGATCGCGTTCATTGTTTTCTGTCTTCTTCAAAAATTTGATTTTGGACTCGTACATTCCCAAATTATAAACAAAAAAGATTATGGTAGTAATATTTAAATTCGTTTTCTTTTCAGGTTATCCTCAAAAGATGTAAAGATGGATCAAGATGTAAAAGCAAAACCGATATGAGGGCTACGGACATGATAATAATAATCGTATTCATTTTTATTTGTTTACATTCTTCAATATCCGTTGCCATTCTCCAATATACAAATAATGACTGTGCTATGTACATCAGTATATATTTAAAATAATGTTATTCAATTCCTTCTATTAGCTCACACTGTCCCTATATATATCTTATTCAAATTTTCTATCGTTCATAAAATACTTTTTATTCGTCCATTCAAGTTCAAATACCTTTTTTTTGAACTTGTAGTGGATGACACTGGATGTTAATACAGTTTTTCAAATATTAATTCAGTAATTAAATTTAGTTAATTAATTTTAGTTTTTTTAGATTTAAGTTGCGTGTATCTACCAATAGATGGCGCCAGGTAAACTTAAAAAAATGAATGAAAATTATTTCTGCAATATAGTGAAAAAAAAGTAGGAATTGGAAAAGAAGGAAAAAATTTCATATTCATGGAGTGAAGATAATATTCATGGAGTGAAAATAAAGAACTACGAACAAATATTTGGTTCTTTACACTAACAGCAAATCATTTTCGTTTGTTTTATCAAACAATACTTACTGAAACAATAAGACGTGCGATGGAGCCCATGTCCGGAATCTGAATCTCCATGTTCTCGCCCCCGTAGTTCCCTGCCTTGAGGGGGCACCCGTACTCGACTCCTTCGGGGAAGAGGGGTTCGGCTTGCTCCTTGAACATCCTCAGGTACTTGCAGAGGGAGATGGTGCTGGAAAGATGCGTAATGAAATATTTTTAATATTTAAAATGTTACGAATTTTGCTGCTTATAATAATTTAACTCTACTTTTTTTTCATTATGAAATAAATAATTTGGAATCCACTATTGTTTGTTAAATTAGATCTTTTTTAGAGATTTGGAACTATCTAAATCTTTTATAGCATTTGAAATTGTAAATGTATTTCATTAAATATAAAATCAAATCAAATATTAAAAAAAAACATGCAAATATTCAAATGCACACACAGGGCATAGTGAGCACCAAACACCAAACTTACAGGCCACCGCACCGCAAGTTTGGTATTTGAGTCCCGGTAGTGCCATGGAGGTCCATGTTCGGAATACACATTTAAACCGTAGATCATGGTCTAATATATATTTAGACTCAAAACAATATTTTTTTCTCATTTCTAATAAAATCCTTCAAAGAAATCCAAATTCCATGTTCCTTGGGAGCATGAGCATTGATGAGATATTTCAGCCTTTAGCTCTGAACTTACAGTTCAAGAACTGAACTGAACAATGAACCTTTAGCTTAGTTCTTACAGTCCTTATATTAAATAATTAAAAATATATGTATGCACGAAAGGGTATTTTCTCATAATTTAAAAAAAATTCCTTTGTTTTGTAACATAAACAAAGCGCAGAAGGTGTTATCATTTGCAGCAAACAGTTCTCAAATTAAAAGTTATCGGTCCTTTAGGAGACCACAAAAAAATCATTGTTTGAAATTTGGATTATTTGTAATCGTAATTTGGTTAATATTTTTTCTAAATGTTGATGTTCTATCAACCCAATAAACTTATTTAATCTATTTTTTTCTAATACTTAACTAATTTTAATTTTTGTAGTGTCAGTTTAACACTTAAGACTGATCTAAATGGCAATTCAAGATCCAAAAAGAGTCAGTAAAAAAGAGTCTAAAATCTAAAAAAAGTTTTAAAAAGCTTTTTTTTTTTTTCTTTTATCCCAGTTAGTAGACTAAGTCTATGAACCCATATGGTCTCATGGAAGGAGGGAAAGGGGGTCAGCTTCTGTTGTGATGGAGCATCCGTAGGTAGAAGTCTGACTTTGCACTGAGACGCTGCACTTTTACGGGGTAGGTTTGTGATATTAGACCAGGACCTACCGCTTAAAGTGGCGTTCGAACCACACACGCAGACATCCATGCACCGCGTGCCGGGATTCGAACTGGAAAATGTGACACGGAGCCAGAGCGCTAAGCCGTCACTCGGCCAAATCAGCCCAACATTTTTTTTTTAATTGCTGATTTCTTCTTCTCCTCTTTTGCCAGCCAATAGCTCCATGGAGGGCAAGGCCGTTTGCCCACTAGTGAAAAATAGTATCAGGAGATATGCTTTTTCTTTTACGTGAGGCAGAGATATCAGATCTAAGCCAAGCTCTGACATTTTGATAGAGACTTGCTTGTTTAAGTGGATTCCGAGCCACTACAAACATGGCGGCACCGCCAGGATCTGTGGCAAATTTAGGGTAGAGCAGTGTGTTTTACGTTGTTTTAAATTCAGTTATGTTAATGGTCCTATATGTGGATTACATTCAATTAAATTTTAATTTAAAAAAAAGTGTCGAAAACAAATCATTTTTAAAGAAATCATCACATGAAATTTTTAAAACAGTTTGAGAATCGATCATCTACAGGTTTGATAAAAACTTAGAATTTAATCAAAAAAATAAATGAATAGTGAATTAAAATTACAACTTTAAATAGAAGTGCTTTACTTATTAATTAACTATTAAAATTACTTTTACTAATAATTTTTGTTGCTAGGATCCGAATTTTCCCAGCAAGCAAGGTATGGGCACATCAATGTTGACTCCGAAGACACTCTTGAGCTTGTAGTAGCGAGTTTTGAGCATGGCACCCTCGGGCACATCTCTCAGGATTTCCAAGTCCATGTTGACGGTCATGTTCTTCCTCAGGTTCACAGGATCGGGGCTGATTTCCGAATCTCTTGGCATTCGCGATGCGAAGCTTGCCCGCTGCCGAATAGAAAAGCTAGATTAGACACTCAGTAAACTTAAATCAGATTACACTTTCAATATACTTAGTGCCTATATATATGAAATTGAATGCTTTAGATACCGAAAAAGATCTGTAGAATAAATTTCAAATGTTTTTCTTTTATTACATTTTAGGTTTGGGAAGTTTGGTTTGTCGCTCTACGGTCATCTTCTGTCTCACGAGGGCTTAACAGACCGGGACCTAGCAGTTTAAAGTGGATTCCGAACCACGACAAACATCCCGATGGCACCGCCGGGACTCGAACCCGAAACCTGTGGTACCGAGCGCCAGAGCGCTAGCTACTCGGCCATTCGGGCCTCTGCATTGGACATCAACAATCTCTATATCTAAAATATTAGAAACTTTACTGCATTATATGATATACGACTTTAACTAAAAAAGGTACATAGGATATACTACACTGGCATCAGAATTTAATAAAAATAGCATTATGATTTATTGTAGACAAATTCTAATAATCCAAATTATAACTAAACTTACTTTAGTGATTAAAATTGTTTCTCAGTCTTTTTCAATTCCTTCTATTAGCTCTCACACTCTCCCTTATATATATCTTGTTCAAATTTTCAATCGTTATAAATACTACTTTTTATTCATTCACCTCAAGGCTCAAATACATTTTTTTGAACTCTGTGGTG
>BPLR01000896.1:0-75035 GCA_021605095.1 Caerostris extrusa | reverse complement strand
AGTTACGTATTAAGTTAACCCTGAATAGCGCAATATACACCCCTCACACCTTTTGTACGTTGTTCAACCCTTCTCACGCAGAATTGCAACCGAAAAGGCTGCAACGGCTGACATGGGCGAATGAAGAGATTCAACTTAGACGGCTTATGCGTAAAATAAAAGACACACGCGCTACTTTTCGTCATCGAAGTAGAAAGTCAATATTGACATTCAATTAATAGAACGGAAGTGGAGAAAAATGTTGTTTCCACGAAAATATTCATTCAAAAGGAAAATACCGAGAAAGTGTTATGAGAAAGTTCGGTCGGGCAGAAAACGATTTGTATTTGTCATCCCACCCTCCACACTCCCTCCTATGTGCGTTGTGTTTTTGAAGAGAAAATTGTGCTGTGAGATGTTTACCTTATCTTAGTCCCCCCCCTTCATTCTGTTGACCCCTTCCCCCTGATGCCTGAAGGAAATGAATGCTTTCGGCATTTTCAATTGAGTTACCAAATTCTGTATGACTAGTTTTAGATTTAAGGTACGTGTGTTGGGTGATGCCGAAACACATATGCTTTAGTATTGGAAAAGATTTAAATTCTCATTACTAGAGCGGGAAGAAATTGAAGAAAAGTATTAAAAAACTAAACATTCAACTTATTTCGCTGATGTAAGCCTTTGTTAAAGAAAATTGCATTCGGGAAAAAAAGAAAAGTTGAAAGTGTTACATTAAACGGGTTTTCTTCAGATAAGATACATATTTAACTTTGTTTTTATTTTGGTTTGTGACTAGGAAAACTAAAAAATGCACAACAGAAATCAATCAATTTTCAATATTTTTTATCCTTAGTAACATTTGTTTAGTTTTCAGATATTTACATAATTTCATTTATGTTCTATAAAATAATGCGTCAAAAATAATTGAATTAAAAAAGGAATACAGAAAAACTTTTTAATACATGAATTTTATTATTATTATTTAATAATATATTAAAAAGATTAGTTAAAATGCGTAATAAATTAAATATGTTCGTTTTAAAAACGCAAATTCTTCAAAATATTTATTTTTATTTATGCATTTAAAAACAAATTTTTGCTCATATATCTCAAATATTTACATTTAAATCAAACACGTTAGTGAATATAAATAATTTTATTGTAGCCATAACCATAAAACTGAAGGGATATGCAACTTATATTTTAAAAGATTGTTTCAACAAACATTTACTGAGCTATACATTGTATTTTAGGAAAGGAATTGGTTATTAGATTTGATTGAAAATATGCATGCGACTTTGATATATTACAAATTAAAAATCAAAAGGCCGAATTAATAAACACATTAAAATGAACAAAAACAAAAATAAAATAACTTATAATGTAATAATATATTACAAAATTAAAATAAAAACATATTTAAAGGGATATCTTTTCTATGAATATATTTTCCTCTTTTTAAAGCACAAAACTTTAAAAAGTTCAAGAATAACTAGATTGTGAAAAAATGTGTTTCCTCAAGTTTGTTGTGGTTTCTCATCCCACTTGGTTGACAGCAACATCTGAACAAAGTCCATCACGCCGTGTTCTCAAATCGACGAGTCATGACAAAGGGTAAAAAAAGATAGCTTCTTTTTTGTCCTTGACCCTACGCTACAAAGTCATGTTGCACCCAATGGAAGAGGGTGTGACTTTACCACAGCCTGTTATACCCCCTCACACTGGATACCCAAATACAAAGTTTATTCGTCTTTTGATATGCATGGGCTGTAAAGGTACTATTCTAACCCAGGCCCACACGGGACAAGCTCCTAAACCTTAAATTGACACATCAAAAGGCTGACCAACCAACTGTATAAAAAATCTCTTACTGTGATTAAACGTTGAATTATTTACAATATAACAGTTAGATATTAGTTTTAATTGTTAGAAAGGTACAGCATTTATAAAAGAATATGCATCAGTATTCAGGCTATAATGGCGGAATGTTTCGGGTCTGTATTTCACATGAACCTCTAAAACAGAGCTGTTTCCCTTCAAATTCTTTCCGGAAGAAGATGCCTTCTTTTATCATCCTTGGTGGGTGAATTTTAGCATATATACGTGAGAACACGTGGACCACAGATATTTAATAATAAAAAAAAAAAATGTGACGTTTGAAATACCTACCTGCTTAAAAAATCAAGGATTTTTAAAATCGGTAAAGAAAGTAAAACAACATTTAAAAATCTAAAAATATAGCTAAGTATACAAACATTATTCAAAACTTATCTATAAGTGATATAGTAATATATATATATATATATATATGTGTGTGTGTGTAGCCTTTCCTCGTTCTCTTCTCCATCGTACAAATATATATTAAGAATTATGTTGCATTTTGTATTTTTATCGACCTTTGCATTTCGGAATCTAAATGATTTTCATCTCAATTTTGTTTTCGATGATGTTTGCGAATAAATTGTTTTTAGTCTCTCTGTACCATAGATAATTAAATGACTTTACATTTCATTCATTTACACTATATTTATCATTTTTGTAACATCTATAACGGGTTGTTTTTGAAACAAAAAACCAGCAAAAGTAAATAAATCCGTGTTAATTGCATAACCTAAGTACAAATATTTGACCAAAAACATGCCTGCGTCATTACAAAAACTATAATACACAAATTTTAAAAATTTTATATGTTTATTTTTGCGTATTTTTTTCTACTATGCCATAATGACACAACAATCCAGAAATGAATGGGTTTCTTCATAATACTCCAAAATTTCCATTTATTTTCTGAAAAAGATGCTCAAATACCAATCTAGAAAAAGAAAATAAGCAATGAATAATTCATTTTTCTTTCATATTCGTAATCGATGCTGACAGAAACCCCGTCCGTTTTTAATGGTAATACAACTAGCATTTAAAAAAGAATCCACATTGTTAATATATTGTTATGAGATCTTGTAGGAAATGTTTGACTTTTAAAGCAAAGAAAGTAAACATTGAATAATTTATCACCGGCCAGATTAGAAAAATATTTTTATACATCTCTTCTTCTACTTTTCCTGCAAAATTATGCATAAACTAGCCTAAGGGTGGCGTGAGAAGCGCGGCTTATGTTAATATTCATATTTTGGAATGTATATTTGTTTACTTAAAAAATAAGTTAGTTTAAAAGATTATGGTATTGAGACAAAGCAGATGCAGATTATTCTGTTTTTATTTCTTGGTATTTTACCATTTTTGTATTCATGGCAGTCATGTACATATAAACAAACAATATATAATCACACATATAAAATAAACAACAATATTATAATATTATAAGCGTTTTAAATTATACTTTCCTATATCACAAAAGTGTTTGAAATCATAACGTATTTCCATTCATAAAGATGTATATTACACCTGTAATATTTATATTTAAATATGGCTCTGTTTCTATTGTAGTAAAATATTTAAAACAACTAACAGCTAATTTTACTTATTAGCATAGAGGGCTAACGATAAATTACAAGACTCTTTCAATTAACTGTATTATAAAAAGTTTTCTATTACTCCCTTTCAGGAGTGTTTACTACAGATAGTTGAAAGTTGCACTTAACTTTAGTATATTATGTAGAATGTTGTATTATGTGAAGTAAATATGATAATTTAGAAGTATATTATGTAGAATGTTGTATTATGTTAGAGGTAAAAATATAATATTTGAAGTATATTATGCAGACGTTCAAACATTAGAGAAAAAATATGTAAAATAAATAATACGAAAGATACGTAGTTGTAGGAAATATGCGATATATAAAATATACGCATTGAAAATACATCACATTATGCAAAGCCTTCTTTGTATTTTGCTAGAAATTCAAAATTAAAATCATGAAATGAGATTTCCAAAAACAATGTTAAGTAAATGCAACATTTGCATAGCTAGAATATACGATGCTGAAAAGACCGATGCTGAAAGACTTATACTTCAGTATTGGAAAGATTTAAATTCTCATTACTAAAGTGGAAGAAGAAATTGAAGAAAAAAGTATTGATAAAAACTAAACACATTCAACTTATTTTTGCTTATGTCAACCTTTGTTAAAGGAAATTGCATTCGGAAAAAAAGAAAAGTTGAAAGTGTTACTTTTTAAACGAGTTTTCAGTCAAGATAATATTTAACTTGGTTTTATTTTCGTTGTAACTGGAAAAAAAATAATGCACATCGGAAATCGATTATTGTTTTAATAATTTGATACTTTTTAAAGGCAAATGGTGCTTTTCGTTTTTAAATGTGTAAATAATTTCATTTATGTTCAATAAAATAATGAGGGAAAAATAAATGAAAAATAAATGAAGTTAAAAATTCATACAGAAAACTATTGATGCATGAATTTTAATATTATTATCTTAATAATGTACTCGAAACGATTAAGATAAAATGAGTAATAAATCAAATAGGTTTATTTTAAAAACACAAATTCTTCAAAATATTTTCCGTACGTTTTGAAAAAAATTATTTTTATCGTGCAAGAAAACCAACGAAAATTCAGTCATTCATAAATTCAGTTCCAAAAGCAATGTTATAAATGCAACATTTGCATAGATTGAATATACAAAATCATTCTGGAAAGACTTTGAACATTGACTACTATTTCCATGGACACCAAGACATGGGGGTCGTTAATTATTAATCTCCAATCACCTTCTCTCCTTGAATAATAATGAAACGAACATCTCAAAAGCAATACTAAGTAAATGCAACATTTGCATAGCTGGAAGATACAAATGATTGTGAAAAGTGACTACTACTTCCATGGACACAAGACAAAATTTCTCCAATAACTCAATCCTTGATGTAAACATTGATACACCCTCACGCCTTTGCAATACTAAAACGAATCCTCATCACTTAATTGCAATCCAAAATGGCTGCAATGCTGATATGGGCGTGAATGAAGAGATTCAACTTGGGCGAGCTATGCAAATAAAAGACACACACGCGCGCTACTTTTCGTCATCGAAGTAGAAAGTCAATATTGACATTCACCAATAGAACGGAAGGGGAGAAAAAATCTTGTTTCCCTCGAAAATATTCATTCAAAAGGAAATACCGAGAAAGTGTTATGAGAAAGTTCGGTCGGGCAGAAAACGATTTGTATTTGCCCCCCCCCCATCCCCACCCCCTGTGTGCGTTGTGTTTTTGGAGAAAACTTGTGTGCTGTGAGATGTTTACCTTATCTTAACCCCCACCCCCTTCATTCTGTTGAGCCCCCCCCGATGCCTGAAGGAAATGAATGCTGTCGGCATTTTGAATTGGTTACCAATTTCTATATGACTACTTTTAGATTTAAGGTGCGTGTTTGTATGTGTGTGAGTGTTACAACGCCGAAAGACTTATGCTTCAGTATTGGGAAGATTTAACTTCTCATTACTAGAGGAAGAAATTGAAGAAAAAGTATTAAAAAAACTAATCACATTCAACTTATTTTGCTGATGTAAGTCTTTGTTAAAGAAAATTGCATTCGAGGAAAAAAATAAATGTAAAAGTGTTACTTTAAACGAGATTTTCAGATAAGGTACATATTTAAGTTTATATTATTTTTATGGTTGTGATTATGAAAACAAAATAATGCACAACGGAAATCAATAAATATTTCAATATTTTTGATACTTTTGAAAATAAATAGTGTTTTTGTTTTTCAAATGGGTAAATAATTTCTTTATGTTCAATAAAATAATGCGTGAAAAGTAATTGAATTAAAAAGGAATAAGAAAACTATTGATACATTAAATTTATTATTATTATTTTAATAATATTTTTGAAAGATTGAGTTAAAATGTGCAATAAATTAAATGGATTCGTTTTAAAAAAACATATTCTTCAAAGTATTAATTTTTGTCCATATATTTTGTTATAAAAATATTTTTTTATAAATCCCAAATCAAACAAGAAAGCGATCAAACAAGAAAGCTAATATAAATAATTTATTGTATTCATAAATATAAAATTGAAGAAGATGAACTTATATTTCAAAAGATGTTTCAGCAATCATTTATTTACATTTACTTGGACACATTATATACATTGCATTTTATAAAAGGCATCGATTATTAGATTCCATTGATAGTATGAAATTATAAAACTATAATCATAAAATTGAAGAATATGGAACTTATATTTTACAAGCGGCTTCAGTAAATATTTACTTTAATATACATTTTATTTTATAAAATGACATCGAATATTAGATTTGATTGACAGTATATATAATTATAAATTTATAGCCATAAAATTGAGAATATTTTTTTTTTTTTTATTTTTAAAAGATCTTTCAGCAAACTTTTGATTATGTTTACGTTTACTTCAGATATGATTAGATTTGATTGTCAGTATGTAATTGTATACTGAAAATTAAAATAAAAACCCAAATTAATAAAAATAAATAAATAACAATAAAAAAAACGCATACTTAATGGGATTTCTTCTCCATGAATATATATTTTCCTTTTAAACTTTTTTATAAGCATGACTTTTAAAAGTTTTGTAAAACTAGATTGTGAAAATATATGTTTCCTAAAGCTTAAATTACCACGTCCAAATTTTGACCATTTATGTGAGCATCTCCTATTGCTGGTAATTGTAACTATTCACATTATAATTGTGAAAGATAATTTTAATTATCACAAAGTGACAGCGTGTAAAAAATCTTCATTAGAATTCAGGCTGGCTGATGGGAGTTTTCCGGGTTTATATTCATAAAAATGCAGAGCTGTTACACCTCAAATTCCTTCTGAAATTCCTCTTTCGGCATCCGTTAGTATGTGGTTTGTTTCATACATAGGGGGAGAACAAGAGGCACATAGATATTCAATAATAATAGTAAAAAAAAAGAGCTTTTTAAATGCCTATCTATATGCACCCACCGGGTATTGCTAAGAGTAACGCCAAACAGCCCTTGCTTTTGGCATAAAAACAACTGTCTTAGTATTTGCCAGATGCATTAGATAAAACAACCTATTCAAAAATCATGGATTTTTGAAAGAAATGTTGATTGAAGTTAATCAGCATTTGTGAATTTAAAATATATTATATTATGCATTATAGAATATTTATTATGCATTATTGTTTAAAAAAATTAAAAATTATAAGTAATTTAATTATAAGTAATAAATGTAATAAGTAATAAGTAATGGTTACATATATATATATATGTAACCATTTTTAAGAAACTGTATCGCCTTTTCTAGTTCTCATCTATGTGATACAAATATATGCTAAGAATTTATTTTATTATTATATTTTTTTCTTTTTTGTAATTATATTTTATATTTTATAATAGTAATTTATACTTATGTAATTCTATTTCATTTTTTGTAATTTTATCGGTCGTTGCATCTCGGAATCTAAACGATTCTCTTCTTAATTTTTTTTAATGACATTGCCAAATGAATTGCTTTTAATCGCATCTATATTATATATAATTAAATGACTTACATTCATTTCTACTAAATTTATTATTTTGCTAACATCTATAACGGCTTGTTTTAAAACAAGTAGTATATATATTTTTTTTTAAAGTCAATTCCTATTTTTTTTCCACAACATTACAGAAAAGTTCTTTATAAATAAAGTTGAAATTTTCCTATTACATTTTGCACCATCTATTGCTAGATACATACAACTTAAATTTTAAATCTAAAATTAATTAATTTAATTTAATTAATGCATTAATATTTGAAAAAAACTGTATTAACATCATGTCATCCACTTCAAGTTTCAAAAAAATGTATTAGAACTTGAGTGTATGCATAAAAAAGTATTTTATTAACGATTGAAAATTTGAACAAGATATATATAGGGAGAGAGTGTGAACTAATAGTAGGAATTGAAAGGAAAACAGTAAAAAAGTAAATAAATACGTGTTAATTGCATAACCTAAATATAAATATTTGACCAAAATATGTCTGCGTCACAAAACAGCAATACATAAATTTTAAAATTCTTCTTAATTTTTGTATATTTTTTTTTTTCTACTATGCCATAATGACAAAGCAATCCAAAAATTGAATGGGTTTCTTCATGATACTCCAAAATTTCCATTTATTTTCTGAAAAAAGATGCTCGTCTATCCAGAAAAGAAAATAAGCAATGAATAATTCATTTTTCTTTCTATATTCGTAATCGATGCTCGACAGAAATGCCCGTCCGTTTTTAATGGTAATACACTTGCATTTTAAAAGAATCCATATTGTTAATATATTATTGCGTAGATCTTGTAGGAAATGTTTGACTTTTAAAGCAAGAAAGTAAACGTTGAATAATTTATCATCGGTTTCCAGAATAGAAAAATATTTTTTATACATCTCTTCTTCTTCTTCCAAAATTAGGCATAAAACTAGCCTTAGGGTTGCAAGAGAAAGCACGGCTTATGTTAATATTCATATTTTGGAATACGTATTTTGTTTACTTAAAAATAAGTTAGTTTAAAAGATTGTGATATTGAGAAAAAGCAGATGCAGATTATTCTGTTTTTATTTTTTGTATTTTCCATTTGTATTCATGGCAGTCATGTACATATGTTAAAAATACATATATATGCTATAATATACAATAAACCGTTTTAAATTATACTTTTACCATACATCGGAATTGGTTGAAATCACATAATGTATTTCCATTTATAAAATTGCATATTATCCTTGTAGACTTTATATTTAAATTTTCCTGAAGTCTTTACTGTAATAAAAATCATTACAACACTTAATAATTAAATTTACTTATTAGCATAGATGGCTAATGAGAAATTACAAGGCTTCTTAAACTTCACTGTGTTATGTAAAGTTTGATATTGCACCAAATAGACAAAAATGTTACTACAGATAGGAGAAGGTGCACTTTTTTTTAATAAAGCAATGTTTTGTACAAAAGTAATCTAGTAGATGAGGCTAGATAATAAATAGTATTTATTTGCCTAAATTTCACTAATGAAACATCAATCTTCGGGCAACTAATGTCCACTAACATTATTAGATGGGTATGGCAGAAGACAGACTCTGAAAACATATATGTATATAGACATTTTTTTTAAGAAACTGTAGCACCTTCCTCATTCTCATCTACATGGTACAAATATATGTCAAGAATTAAGTTTAATTTTTGTAATTTTATCGATCATTGCATCTCGTAATCTAAATGCTTCTCATCGTAATATTGTTTTCGATGACATTGCCAAATGAAATACTTTTAGTCTTATCTATATTATATATAATTAAATGATTTTCATTCATTTCTACTAAATTTATCATTTTGCTTACATCTATAATGGATTATTTATAAAAAAGGTAAAAGTAAATAAATACGTGTTGATTGCATAACCCAAATATAAATATTTGATCAAAACATAACTTGTGTCACAAAAACAGCAATACATAAATTTTAAATTCTTCTGTGCTTAATTTTTGTGCATTTTTTTTCTACTGTGCCATAACGACACAACAATCCAAAAATTGAATGGGTTTCTTCATGATACTCCAAAATTTCCATTTATTTTCTGAAAAAGATGCTCGTCTATCCAGAAAAGAAAATAAGCAATGAATAATTCATTTTTCTTTCTCTATTCGTAATCGATGCTTGACAGAAATCCCCGTCCGTTTTTAATGGTAATACACTTGCATTTTAAAAGAAGAAAGTAAACCCAAAATTAAAATTAAGTATAAAACTAGCCTTAGGGGGTGGCGCGGCTTATGTTAATATTCATATTTTGGAATGCGTATTTTGTTTACTTAAAAAAATAAGTTAGTTTAAAAGATAATGATATTGAGACAAAGCAGAAGCATATTTATTCTGTTTTTATTTCTTTGTATTTTACCATTTGTATTCATGGCAGTCATGTACATGTGTTAAAATAAACATACAATAATATACAATATAGTGTTTTAAAGTTTACTATATCCAAAAAAATGATTGAAATTGAATAATGTATTTCCATTTATAAAAACTTTTATATTAACCTTGTAATATTTATATTTAAATTTGACTCTGCTCTAGTGTAGTAAAATCATTAAAACAACTAATAGCTAAGAGGGCTAAGGAGAAATTACAAAGCTTTCTTTCACCTCACTGTGTTGAGAAAAGTTTTCTATTAATCCAAAATCAGACATAATTTTTACTACAGATGGTTAAACATTAACTTAATAAATTAATTAAAACATTAATTTTAATAAATTAATGTTTTGTACCTAAATAAGCCAGTAGATGGTGCTACATAATATAGTATTTATTTACATAAATTTCACAAATGAAACATCAATCTTGGGCAACTAATGGCCACTGACATTATTTGATGGATACAGTAGAAGACAGACTCTGAAAAACAAATATATATATAGACATTTTTTAAGACACTGTAACACCTTTCCTCATTCTCATCTCCTTGGTACAAATATATGTTAAGAATTATGTTTAATTTTTGTAATTTTATCGACCTTTGCATCTCGTAATCTAAATTCTTCTCATCGTAATTTTTATTTTGTTGTTATTGACAAAAAAGTTGTTTTTAGTCTCATCTATATTATATTTAATTAAATGACTATCCTCCATTTCTACTAAATTTATCATTTTGCTAACATCTATAAAAGATTATTTATAAAAAACAATTGAAGTAAATAAATACGTGTTAATTGCCTAACCTAAATACAAATATTTGACCAAAACATGTCTACCCCACAAAAACAGCAATACATAAATTTTTAAATTCTTCTGTTCTTAATTTTTGTGTATTTTTTTCTACTATGCCATAATGACAAACAATCCAGAAATTGAATGGGTTTCTTCATGATACTCCAAAATTTCCATTTATTTTCTGAAAAAGATGCTCGCCTATATAGAAAGGAAAATAAGCAATGAATATTTCATTTTTCTTTCTATATTCGTAATCGAAGCTTGACAGAAATCCCCGTCCGTTTTTAATGGTAATACACTTGTATTTTAAAAGAATCCACATTGTTAATATATTATTGCGTAGATCTTGTAGGAAATGGTTGACTTTTAAATCAAAAAAAGTAAACGTTGAATAATTTATACCCGGTTTCCAGAATAGAAAAATATTTTTATACAACTCTATTCTTCTTTTTCTTCCAAAATTAAGTATAAAGTTAAGTATAGCCTTAGGGTGGCAGGAGAAAGCGCGGCTTATGTTAATATTCATATTTTGAATGCGTATTTTGTTTACTTAAAAATAAGTTAGTTTAAAAGATTGTGATATTGCAACAAAGCAGAAGCAGATTATTCTGTTTTTATTTGTTGGTATTTTCCATTTATATTCATAGCAGCCATCCACATATGTTAAAATAAACATATAACAATATACAATAAACTGTTTCAAATTAAACTTTACCATATCTCAGAAGTGGTAGAAATCACTTAATACATTTCCATTCATAAAGCTTGAATATTACCTTGTAATATTTTTATTTAAATTTGGCTCTGTCTCTAGTGTACTCATTAAAACTACTGGTACTTAAATTTATTTGTTGCACTGATCTTTTAATAAATAAATGTTTTGTACGTTACTGAGCTGGTAAATGGTGCTATATAGTCAATATTGACATTTACTAATAGAACGCAAATGGTGAAAAATCTTGTTTACTGAACTTATCTACATAACACATATAGTGTTTAGATGTTTTTATTATGCAGAAGAATTTATGAGTATATATAAGTATATTACGCAGAATGTTGTGTTATGTAGATGTTCTTATATATGCAGAAACAATTATGATTATTTAGAAGAAGATTATGAGATCAATTTTTAGAGAAACATAATACGTAAAGTAAATAATACGAAATATAAGAGTAGAAGCGAAATATATGTAGTGGTACGAAATATACGATATATAAAACATACGTAATGAAATTACATTACATTTATGACAGCCTTTTTTGTATTTTGCTAGGAAATTCAAAATTAAAAAATCACGAAACGAACATTCCAAAAGCAACGTTAAGTAAATGCAACATTTGCATAGCTTGTATATACAAATCATCGTGGAAAGACTTCAAAACATTGACTACTATTTCCGTGGACACCAAGACAAAATTTCTCCAATAACTTCCAATCCTTGAAGTAAACACTCATACACCCTCACACCTTTCGCAGTACTAAAACGAATCCTTATCACGTAATTGCAATCCAAAAAGGCTGCAATGGCTGATATGGGCGAAAGGAGAGATTCGACTTGGGCAAGCTATGCAAATAAAAACACACGCGCGCGCTACTTTTCGTCATCGAAGTAGAAAGTCAATATTGACATTCACCAATAGAACGGAAGGGGAGAAAAATCTTTGTTTCCACCAAAAATATCCATTCAAAAGGAAATACCGAGTAAATGTTATGAGAAAGTTTGGTCGGACAGAAAACGATTTGTATTTGCCACCCCCTCACTCCTGTGTGCGTTGTGTTTTTGGAGAGCGCTTGTGTGCTGTGAGATGTTTATCTTATCTTAGACCCCCCTTCATTCTGTTGTTCCCCCCCCCCCGATGCCTGAAGGAAATGAATGCTTTCGGCATTTTGAATTGGTTATCAATTTCTGTATGACTAGTTTTATATTTAAGGTACATGTGTGCGTGTTACGACGCCGAAAAACTTATGCTTCATATTGGAAGATTTAAATTATCATTACTAGAGTGGAAGAAATTGAAGAAAAAAAGTATTAAAAAAAACTAAACACATTCAACTTATTTTGTTGATGTAAGCCTTTGTTAAAGAAAATTGTATTCGAGGAAAAAAAAAAAAGTTGAAAGTATTACATTAAACGAGGTTTTCATTCAGATAAGATACATTTTAACTTTGTTTTATTTTGGTTGTGACTAGGAAAACTAAATAATGCACAACGGAAATCAATCAATGTTTCAATATTTGAGAAACTTTTAAAAGGAAATAGTGTTTTCGTTTTTCAAATGTTTAAATAATATATTTTACGTTCAATAAAATAATGCGTGAAAAATAATCGGAGTAAACAGGAATACAGAAAATTATTGATACATAAAATTTATTATCATTACTTTTATAATATGCTCGAAAGATTAAGATAAAACGTGTAATAAATTAAATAGATTTATTTTAAAAACACTAATTTTTCAAAGTATTTATTTTTATCATTTTTTTTTTTTAAAGAACATTTTTGGTCTTAAATCTCAAATTGTTACAATGAAAATCAAACACGTTAGTAAATGTAAATAATTTAATTGTATCCATAACCATAAACTGAAGAATATGGGACTTATATTCTAAAAGATTGTTTCAGCAAACATTTACTTTACTATACATTGTATTTTTATGAAAGGAATTGGTTATTAGATTTGATTGAATTGTATGAATTCTGCTTTTCGATATATTACATATTAAAATAAAAAAAAAAAAAAAAAAGCTGAATTAATAAACAAATTTAAAAAAATCAAAACTAAAATTTTAATGTAATTATACATTAAACAATAAAATAAAAATACATATTTAAAGTGATTTCTTCTCGATGAATGTTTCTTCTTTTAAACTTCTTTTTAAACGGATGATTTATAAAATATAAATTCAGAATAACTGGATTGTGACAAAAAATATGTTTCCTAAATCTTGCTGCTGCCTCTTATCACACTTGGTCTACAGCAACATCTAAACTAAGTCCATGAACCAGTGTGTTCTCAAAGGGTAAAAATACAGCTTTATTTTGTGATCTACCTTACGGCACAAATAACAGGCGTCCAAACGGAGAAGTCTGACTTTACCCCACCTGGTTTTACCCCTGGCTCTGGGTACCCATTTTAGTCGCCTTTTATGACCTGAATGGGCTACATTGGGGGCTATTCTAACTCAAACCCACACTCCTAAGGTTGAATTGCTACATGAAAATTCTAACGCCAATGCTCATAAACCAATGTATGAGCATCTCTTATTGTGACTCATTTCAATTACTCACAATAAAATAGTTAAAGATAATTTTAATTGTTAGAAAGTGACGCGTGTGGAAAGAATCTGCTTCAGTATCCAGGGCTGCCTGGTGGAAGGTTTCCGGTTTATCTTCCACATGCACCTCGTATGCATAGTTGTTACCCCTGAAATTCCTACCGGTAGCAACGCCCTCTTTTTTGGCATACATTTGTGGGGTAGTTTGTGGTATATATAAATGAGAACACGAAAGCTCACAGATATTCGATAATAAAAAATGAGTGCTTTTGAAACACCTACCTGCTTAAAAAAATCATGGATATTTGAAAAAAGTTAAATGAAGTTAAACAACATTTGTGTAATTAAAAATAGTTACTTATGCAAACATTATTGCAAAAAAATATTGTTATATATAAAAAAATTATATATAATCATTTTTTAAGAAACTGTATTACGGTTATTCTCATCTACGTGATACGAGTATAGGTTAAAAATTTATATTTTATTTTTTTGTAATTATATTTTAATTTATATATAACCATAACGTATTTTTACATAATTTATGTAATTTTATTTTTTTTTTTGTAATTTTATCTATCTTGCATCTCGTAGTCTAAATGCTCGTTAAAATCATCAATTTGTAATGATATTGCCAGATATTTTTTTTTTTAGTCTCATCTGTATCCTAAATAATTAAATGACTTTTAAATTTTCATCCATTTCTACTAAATTTATCATTTTGCTAGCATCTATAATAGATTATTACAAAAAAAAAACAGTAAAAGTAAATAAATACTTGTTAATTGCGTAACCTAAATATAAATATTTGATCAAAAACAGGCTCACGTCACAAAAACTGTAATACATAAATTTTAAAAATTCTTCTGTGCTTAATTTTTGCGTATTTTTTTCTACTATGCCTTAATGACACAACAATCCAAAAATTGAATGGGTTTCTTCATGATACTCCAAAATTTCCATTTATTTTCTGAAAAAAAGATGCTCGCCTATCTAGAAAGGAAAATAAGCAATGAATAATTCATGTTTCTTTCCATATTCGTAATCGAAGCTTGACAGAAATCCCCGTCCGTTTTTAATGGTAATACACTTGCATTTTAAAAGAATCCACATTGTTAATATATTATTGCGTAGATCTTGTAGGAAATGTTTGACTTTTAAAGCAAGAAAGTAAATGTTGAATAATTTATCATCGGTTTCCAGAATATATATACATCTCTTCTTCCAAAATTAAGCATAAAACTAGCCTTAGTGGCAAGAGAAAGCGCAGATTATGTTAATATTCTTATTTTGAATGCGTATTTTGTTTACTTAAAAATAAGTTAGTTTAAAAGATTGTGGTAATGAGACAAAACAGAAGCAGATTTATTCTGTTTTTATTTCTTTGTATTTTCCATTTGTATTCATGGCAGTCATGTACATATGTTAAAGTAAACGTACAATAATATACAATATAAAAGATTTTAACTTATATTTTACCATATCTCAGAATAGGATAAAATCAAATAATGTATTTCCATTCATAGAGCTTGTACATTACCATTACCCTTGCAATATTTGTATTCAAATTTGGTTCAGTCTAGTGTAGTAAAATCATTAAAACAACTTAAAAGTTAAATTTATTTATTTATCGAATAGAGGGCTAAGGAGACATTACAAGATTTTCTTTCGCTTCACTGTGTTATGAAACGTTTTATATTGTGCCAAATTAGACATAATTTTTACAACAGATAGTTAAAAGTTGCAATGAAATAAATAAACGTTTTGTACTTTTAGTGAGCTGGTAAATGGTGCTATATAGTCAATATTCACATTTACCAATCGAACATTAGGGAGAAAAATCATGCTTACTGAACTTATCTGCATAACATGTATAGCTTAGATGTTGATATTATGTAGTAATTTATGATTATGTATAAGTATATCATGTAGAATGTTGTGTTATGTAGATGTTTTTATTACGTAGAAGCAATTTTGATTATTTAGAAGTATATTACGTAGATCAATTTTTAGAGGAACATAATACGTAAAGTAAACAATAAGAAATATACGTAAAAATGAAATATGCGTAGTGGTACGAAATATACGATATATAAAACATGCATATAAAAATTATAATACATTTATGTCAGCTTTTGTGTATTGTGCAATGATATTCAAAAACTAAAATCAGAAAACGAATCTTCAAAAACAACATTACATAAATGCAGTATTTGCATAGCTAAATCAGTATTTGCATGCACAAATGCAGTATTTGCATCGTTCTGGAAAGAAGACTTTGAAACATTGACTGCTTTCAATATCAGTGCTAAATTTCCATGGACACTAAACAAAATTTCTCCAATAACACCAATCCTTGAAGTAAACATTCATACACCCTCACACCTTTGCAATACTAAAACGAATCCTCATCATGTAATTGCAATTCAAAAAGACTGCAATGGCTGATATGGGCGAATGAAGAGATTCAAGTTGGGTAAGCTATGTAAATAAAAGACACACACGCGCGCTACTTTTCGTCATCGAAGTACAAAGTCAATATTGACATTCCCCAATAGAAGGGAAGGGGAGAAAATCGTGTTTATTGAACTTATCTACATAACACATTTGTTACTTAGATGCTGTTATTATGCAGTAGTATTTAAGATTCTTTAGAAGTATATTATGTAGAAGTTCAATTTTTAGAGGAAAAACATATAAAGTAAATAATACGAAATATACGATACATAAACATACGTATTGAAATTACATTATATTTATGTCAGCCTTTTTTGTATGGTGCAAGGAAATTCAAAAATATATATCAGCAAACGAACATTCTAAAAGCAATGTTAAGTAAATGCAACATTTGCATAGTTAGAAGATACAAATCATTGTTTACTTTTCGTAAGAGTGCTATATTTCCATGGACACGAAGGCAAAATTTCTCCAATAACTCCAATAATCCTTGAAGTAACCACTCATACACCTTCACACCTTTTGAAATACCAAAACTAATCCTCATCACGTAATTGCAATCCAAAAACGCTGCAAAGGCTGATATGGGCGAATGACGAGATTCAAAGTTGGGCAAGCTATGCAAATAGAAGACACACACGCGCACTACTTTTCGTCATCGAAGTAGAAAGTCAATATTGACAATCACCAATAGAACGGAAGGGCGAGACAAATCTTGTTTCCACGAAAATATTCATTCAAAATTAAATACTGAGAAAGTGTTATGAGAAAGTTCGGTCAGGTAAATAATACGATATATGCGATTAGAAACTAAATATACGTAGTGGTACGAAATATACGTAGTGGTACGAAATATACGATATATTAAATATACTTACTGAAATTACATTACATTTATGGCATGCCTTCTTTTGTATTTTGCTAGAAAACCAATGTTAAGTAAATGCAACATTTGCATAGCTTGAACATACAAATTGTTGTGCAAAGAACACATTGAAACATTGACTACTATTTCCATGGACAACAAGACAACATTTCTCCAATAACTCCAAACCTCGAAGTAAACACACATACACCCTCACACCTTTTGCAATGCTAAAATGAATCCTCATCACGTAATTGCAAACCGAAAAGGCTGCAACGGCTGACATGGGCGAATGAAGAGATTCAACTTGGGCAAGCTATGCAAATAAAAGACACTCACGCGCGCTACTTTTCGTCATCGACGTAGAAAGTCAATATTGACATTCACCAATAGAACGGAACGGAAAAAAATCTTGTTTCCACCGAAATATTCATTCAAAAGGAAATACCGAGAAAGTGTTATGAGAAAGTTCGGTCGGGCAGAAAACGATTTGTATTTGCCACCCCACACTCCTGTGTGAGTTGTGTTTTGGAGAGAGACGCTTGTGTGCTGTGAGATGTTTATCTTATCTTAGACCCTCCCTTCATTCTGTTGTTCCCCTCTGCCCCCGGATGCCTGAAGAAAAATGAATTCTTTCGGCATTTTGAATTGGTTATCAATTTCTATATGACTAGTTTTAGATTTAAGGTACGCGTGTTTGTATTTGTTTGTGTGTGTTACGATGCCGAAAGACTTATGCTTCAGTATTGGAAAGATTTAAATTCTCATTACTAGAGTGGAAGAAATTGAAGAAAAAAAAGTATTAAAAAACTAAACACATTCAACTTTTTTTGCTGATGTAAGTCTTTTGTTAGAGAAAATTGCATTCGAGAAAAAAATAAATGTAAAAGTGTTACTTTAAACGAGGTTTTCACTCAGATAAGATACATATTTAACTTAATTTTTTTTTATTTCGGTTGTGACTATTAAAACTAAATAATGCACAACGGAAATCAATCAATGTTTCAATTTTTTTTATACTTTCAAAAGCAAATAGTGTATTTAGTTTCAAAATTTTTTAAATAATTTCATTCATGTTCAATAAAATAATGCATGAAAATAATTGATTAAAGCGAAACACAGAAAACTTTTGATACGTTATTGATTTGTTATTATTATTTTAATAATATACCCGAGAGCTTGAGAAAAAATGTGTAATAAATAAATAGGTTTATTTTAAAAACACAACTTCTTGAAAGTATTTATCTTTATCCGTATGTTTGAAAAAATATTTTTGATCATAAATCTCAAATATTTACAGTGAAAATCAAACACGTTAGTGAATATAAATAATTTTATTGTATCCATAACCATAAAACTGAAGAATATGGAACTTATATTTTAAAAAGATTGTTTCAGCAAACATTTACTTCACTATACATTGTATTTTAGGAAAGGAATTTTCTATTAGATTTGATTGAAAGTATATATTCGGTTTTTTTATATATTAAAAAAAATGAACAAAAACAAAACTAAAATAAATTATAATGTAATTATATATTTTAAAAATTAAAATAAAAACACATGTTTAAAGTGAATAACTGAATAACTGATTATAAAAATATGTTTTCTGAAGCTTTTTGTGGTTTCTTATCCCACTTAGTCGACAGCAACATCTAGACAAAATCCATGATACCATGTTATCAAAAATAAACCGACGAGTCATGATAAAAGGTAAAAAAAAAAAAAGCTTCTTTTTGCCTTGCCTTTTCAGCATGCCTTGGTCTTGCGGTACAAAATTCATGGGGAACTCAAAGCAAGAAGTCTGACTTTGCCCCACTCAGCTATACCCTCTGGCACCGAGTTGTCATGTTAGTCGCCTTTAAGAAATGCATGGGCTACAGTGGAGATATTCTAACCCGAACCCACGCGGGACAAAGCTCCTAAAGCTTAAATTGCCACATCAAAATGCTGAGCAACGAATTGTAGTATGTAATAACACATTACAAATTAAAAGAGGAAAAACCGAATTAATAAACAAAACAAAAACTAAAATAACTTATAATGTAATTACATATTAAAAAAAATAAAATAAAAACACACTTTTAAAATGATTTCTTTCTTCTTCATGAATATAGTTTCATCTTTTAAATTCTTTTAAACGCACGACTTTTTAAAAGTTCTGAATAACTGGATTGTGGATAAAGATGTTTGCTGAAGCTTGTTGTTGTTTCTTATCCCACTTGTTCAGCAGCAACATCTAGACCAAGTCCAGGAACCCGTGTGGTCTCAAACAATAAACCGACGAGTCCTGATAAAGGGTAAAAATTGCAGCTTCTTAATGCTTGACCTTACTGCACAAAAACATGGGGCACCCTAAGGAAGATGTCTGTCTTTACCCCACCCGGTTATACCCCTCGGGTAGTGAATACCCAAATACCAAGTTTAGTCGTCTTTTATGACATGCATGGGCTGTAATGGGACTATTCTAACCCAGACCTACACGGGGACAAGCCCCTAAAGCTTAAATTGCCACATCAAAATGCTGAGAAACGAATTGTATGTGCATCTCCTACTGTGACTAATTTTAATTATTCACAATATAATAGTGAAAGATAATATTAATTTTTAGAAACCGATAGCGTGTGAAAAGAGTCTGTACCAGTATTCTGACTACCTGCTGGAAGGTTTCGGGGTTTGTCTTTCACATAAACCGCAAATACAGAGCTGTTACCCCAGACATTCCTTCCGGAAGGTAATGCCCTCTTTTTTCAGCATCCGTCTGTGGGTGGTTTGTGGTATATATAAGTGAGAACACGAGACCCACAGATAATAAAAAAAAAAATAGAGCTTTTGAAAGACATACCTGCTTAAAAATCATGGATTTTTTAAAAACGTTAAATGAAGTTAAACAACATTTGTGTAATTAAAAATAGTAACTTATGCAAACATTATTGTAAAAATTATTGTTATATAAAAAAAAAAATTATATACAACCATTTTTTAAGAAGCACGGATTCTAATTCTCATCTATGTGTTACGAATATATGTTAAAAATTTATATTTTCTTATTATATTTTATTTTATTATATTTTTTATAATTATATTTTAATTTTTATATTTATATTTGAATATATTTATGTTTGAACCATAACAGAATTTTACATAAGTTCTGTAAATATATTTTATTTTTTGTAATTTTATCGATCGTTCATCTCGAAGTCTAAAAGCTCGTAAAAAAAATCATCAAAATTTTGTTTTTAATGATATTGCCAAATAATTATGTTTAGTCTGAACTATAACATATATAATTAAATGGCTTTAAACTTTTATCTATTTCTACTAAATTTGACATTTTCCTAACATCTATAGAGAAAAAAAAAGTAAAAATAAATAAATACGTGTTAATTGCATAACCTAAATATAAATATTTGACCCAAACATATTTGCGTCACAAAAACTATAATACATAAATTTTAAAATTCTTCTGTGCTAAATTTTTGTATTTTTTTCTACTATGCCATAATGACACAACAATCCAGAAATTGAATGAGTTTCTTAATAATACTCCAAAATTTCCATTTATTTTCTGAAAAAAAGATGCCCGTCTATCCAGAAAATAAAATCAGCAATGAATAATTCATTTTGAAAGAAAATGAATTATATTCGTAATCGATGCTTGACAGAAATACCCGTCCATTTTTAATAGTAATACAACTTGCATTTTAAAAGAATCCACATTGTTAATATATTATTGCGTAGATCTTGTAGGAAATGTTTGACTTTTTAAAGCTAGGAAGTAAACGTTGAATAATTTATCACCGGTTTCCAGAATAGAAAAATATTTTTTTATACATCTCTTCTTCTTCTTCCAAAATTAAGTATAAAACTATCCTTAGGGGTGGCGCGGCTTATGCTAATATTCATATTTTGGAATGCGTATTTTGTTTACTTAAAAAAATAAGTTAGTTTAAAAGATTGTGATATTGAGACAAAGCAGAAGCAGATTATTCTGTTTTTATTTGTATTTTACCATTTGTATTCATGGCATTCATGTACATATGTTAAAATAAACATACAATGATATACAATAAACTATTTTAAATTATACTTTAATATATCTGAAAAGTGATTGAAATCATATATTGCATTTTCTTTGTATAATTTATATTTAAATTTTACCCTGTTTCTTTAGCAAAATCATTAAAGAAAAATAATCGTTAAATTTACTTATAAGCACAGTGAGCTAGCAAAAAAAATTACAAGGGCTTGCTTTCACTTCACTGTGCTATGTAAAGTTTTCTATTGCTGGAAACTATTGCTGGAAACATAATTTTTACTACAGCTAATTAAAAGTTGGATTTATCTTTTTAATAAATAAATGTTTTGTACATAAGTAAAGCTAGTAGATGGTGCTAAATAATAAAAGATATGTATTTTCATAAATTTGACTAATGAAACATCAGTCTTGTGGCAACTAATGTCCATTGGCATTATTTGATGGATATAGCAGAAGACAGACTCTGGAAAACTTCGGCTTCTTTTTACGGAGATCAAGTTTTCAGAGCAAGGAAAAGTCACAGTTTTTTATACTCAAAAGATCGTGGTTGTCACTCTTCATGAATATTATAGTAAAAAATTTTACGAAAATACAATGCATTCATTTGCTTAATACTAAATGAATTTATTTGAAAATTAAGTAACTTGACACTTTAAGGATTAAAGAAGGAAAATGAAACTATTATACTTGCGCATGTAAGATGAAGCATCAGCGGTGGCGAAATCAACGCAATTTACCATAAGACACTGTAGATGAACCCATTTTTTCCACTGCATGGAATATTTTAAATTTTATTATACAATGCACGAATTTTATATTTTTATCACGATAGTATTTACATTTCGCTTAATTCTAACTGAAATAGTTGTTAATGATCGTATTTGTTGAGTTTTGATTGATAAAACCTTCTTACAAAAGAAGAATGTGAGTAATTGAAGAATCCTGTGAGTCCTTTGAAGAATCCTTTCATTTGGAAACTGTGACAACACAGTTCCAATCACTTGCTTCTTAAGCAATATATTTGACACAGGAAATTTACTAATGGAATCTGAATCTATTCCGTCTCCAAACAACGGTATCATTATAAGAATATATACATATATACATTAATTTTGCAATCTTAAAATTGGAATGACCGGCAAAACATTAATTTTGTTGAAATGTTAAGTACCGTTTCACATTTATCATTGTAGAAAAACTTTTAAGACAGATATAAATCTATCAGCTTAATTTTTCAAAGGTTTGACCTTCTCTCTCACATATACTATGTATGCAAGTGGAAGATTTTGACTTCCATTATTCACCATGAAGGTAGATGAATGTATTCGCAAAGAGCATAACAAAATTAGTTTTCTTAAAAATCTGCCATCTACCATTCTATAAATGTTTTTTAAAAATTTAAATTTACCTAAAAACAATAAAATGTAATATATAACAGCATATACAAAAATTGCTTTAATATTAATTAAACAAATTAACTCTCCATCAATAAATTCTAGATAACTTTTTTAATTTCAATAATTTTAGTCCGATTATTTGTAAATACATTAATTTTCTTCTTATATTATACAGTGGAATCGAAATTTTAATTTTCCTAGCTATGAATTTTTTACTTGTTCAACAAAAACCGACTAATATGGCAAGGAAGAATTTCTTAGACTATAAGAATTTCTTCTGCACATATTGTATGACAGCACTCAATGTAAAAGGTTTAAAAATTGTATTCATTGTATTAAAAGATAAATAATTAAACATTCCATAATCTATGGGAGATTTTAAATTCTTGAGACAATAACTGTCAATGGAAACAATTTTAATCATACTCGGCCATCTCAGGAAAAAGTTGTTCTTTTTAGCAAAACAGATTACATTAACTTAACAATAGGCCATAATTTTGGAAATATATAGTGCAAGATAGAAAATCAATGAAGTATTTTATAGTAAAATAAAATATCCTGCAAAAATATAAAAATATAATGTAAAATATGTAAATGATATAAATAGCTGAGGAAATATATAAGTAAACAAAATAATTTTAGTAACTTTTCACCTATTATGTCAATATGAATTCATTTTCAATACATAATATTCATAACGAATGTAAATTAAAATTTATCATGGAATAAAAAAGAAATATTGGAAGATATGATAAAGGAGATATAATTATTTAAACTAAAAATTATTAGATTCGATTTAAATAAATTATTTGCATAACATATCGAAGAATAATACTTTTATGCATGATACCTTTGAAGGAAAACCATACAGTGATTTCATGATTGAATTGTTGTAGTTAAAAATTCAATATTATCTTATGCATCTCAGACCATCTGAAGGCAAATATGTTTTCCTGGCGAAGTGTTAGTTATAAAATCAAAATGTTTTTATTATTCGTAGATATTTCTGTAAAATATAAAATTAGAATATCTTTTGAATTAAGTAATTTTATTTATTTTATGCCTTTTTTAAAAAACTTACTGATGTAACATGTTTTTCCGACAAAATTATAATACATTAATATTTTGGGATACCATGATATTTTTCCATTGTTTATCTTTTAACTTTTAAAAGTGTATAATGCATTATAGATGGTGAAGTATCATTTTAATCAATCAGGGAATTATTAAAAATGCTATGGGGAAAATTAGGACATCAAATTATTAGAAAAACTAAGCAAAAGAAATGTAGGCACTCAATTTGTAAAATCTGAGACACCCCTAGATCCATAGCAGTAGCGGCCTTCTGCCTAGAGAGACTGGACATGATTGTATTGCTAAATAATTAAATAGAATTGGTATATATAATAGTCATTTGTGCACTAAGTGCAACCAGAACTCTGAGATGGACATAGATCATATGTTAAGTTGTCATTCATCAAATGAAGAAAACATATACAGCATGTATTGATGCAATTGGCTAATGTGTAGCAATTGGTTTTATGTAGTCACAGTTTTTATGTAATTATTGTTATTGTTACGAGTTATTGTTCTGTTCTGTTTTGCTGATTTGTATTCAATATTTATGCTTTAATCTCATACATCTGTGATGTTTGGAAGACACTGATGTAAAATCAAGTAATTTTGCAAAAAAAAAAATGATGCATTATAAAAATACATATTTTGATATTTCAAAAACAGCATGTATTTTATTATACATCCAGCTTTAGAAATGTATATTAGGGATCACAGAAACAAGCCATATATGTATTTCATTTCTAAATACCCGATTATGTGTAGTAAAAGTTAAACTGTTAATACCATTTATAATTAATTACAGAAAATTGTTTGTAGTTTGTTTGTTGTTCTGTTGACTAATATAATATTAATAATTTCAAAGAAAAACAAAAACATAAATGAAATCATAGCTTATTTGTATTCAAAATTTTAAACTAATCATTAATGTATTTGTTTAAACATGAATTAAAAAAATAAAAATATAATTTTCCAGATGTAAATATAAGAATGGTTTGTAGAATAATTTTCTTTCGCATAAAACATTAAATCCATATTTTATGGAAGTAACGTAGTGATATTTAAATCACGTTGAAAATATATACTCATACATAACACAAATACATCAAGATTATGTTAAAAAATTTTCAAGAATATTCAAATAGAATGCTGTAATACGACTTTATTTTGTGTAAAAATTATTAAAGTACTGCTCAACCTTTCGTTTAAGCAGTTAACTTTAATTTGTTTTCTTAAATATCTTTCCAGAATCTTAAATGCTTCATTGATTTGCATGTTTAAAGCTAAGAGGATTTATGGTATTATCTAACTTTATGGTCTTAATTCGAGATAAAAATAAATCGAAATAATCTTTTGAGGCAACATCATGGAGAACATTTTATGAGAAAGAATGATTTTTATTGAGGAAGGAAATTACATTTAACTCCTGAAAAAAATGGATACCATATATATTATTTTCTAACTGCTACCTGTATTAAATGAAAATGGAACAGAAAATTAAAACGTTACAATGACAAGTAAAAATTAAGCTATAAATATTTCACCAAATAATATATCAATTTAGAGAAATAAAAAAGGTAAAAATTAAATTTTTCAAGCACATTATTATTATAATTAATAATGTTGCAGTGAAATTTAGAAAAGAAAAATTTATTCCATTATTATTCTAGATTCCCATTATTTAAATGGTACTAAAAATTACTGTAAACTTTTTAAAAAGATCGCCAAAGTTATTAAATATATATAATTTTATTTTGTGCCACTGTAATATTCCTTTGTTGTGTTTGTTGTCTCTGATTGCAGTTTTGCGATTTTTCATGAAATTGCATTAAGGAGAAAGTTTCAAAAACTGAATTTAACCAATTCGTGTAATAAAAAATCATGAGTACTCTATCGTCTTTATTTTATTTAAACAATTCTATATTAACGCAATAAATTCACGAAAATAGCTTTCACGAAATCTTGGAATCTTCAGTTAATTTTAATGAAGATCTAAAGATTCTATTCTGTGAATGAGAATATTTTTTTCTAACAAGTAATCATTCCTAGAATCTTAGCATTATTTATTAAAGCAGTTAGTTAACGGAACGGTAGACAGTTATGTACGCTAACTAGTGGTACTAACTGCTAGTAATACTATATAACTGTGGTAATACTAACTAGTGGTAACTAGTAGTACTAACTTAAACAACAAAATACGTATCAGAAATATGGGTTCAGTCTGCGAGTAAAATGATGCAGGGACTATAACATTAATGACGTTCATTAATAATTTCTTTTAAAATAGAGCATATAAGTGGTATTGCAGTATAGCAGGAATTCTTCAACAGACTCCACTCACCTCTCTGGGGTTAGTAGACTGGGTTCAGAAGATCTGTTAGGTAAGAGAAGAAAAAATGATCTTTTTTTTAAATTTCAATTTTCTCTAAATAAGTATTTTATTTACCTAGTGAATGTATGCAAAAAGATATAAATGTATTGAGACCATATATATATATATATACACTGAAGTGACAAAAAAGTCATGGGATACCTAATATCGTGTCGGCCCTCCTTTCACCCGGCGAAGTGCAGCAACTCGACGTGGCATGGACAACAAGTCGTTGGAAGTCTTCTGCAGGAATATTGAGCCCTGCTGTCTCGATAGACGTCCATAATTGTGAAAGCGTTGATGGTGCAGGATTTAGGGCACGAACAGACCTCTCGATGATGTCCCATAAATGCTCGATGGGATTCATGTCGGGAGATCTAGGTGGCCAGATCATTCGTTGGAATTGTCCAGAATGTTCTTCAAACCAATCGCAAACATTTGTGGCCCGGTGACATGGCGCATTGTCATCCATAAAAAATCCCATCGTTGTTTGGGTACATGAAGTCCATGAATGGCTGCAAATGATCTCCAAGTAACTGAACATAAGCATTTCCAGTCAATGTATCCAGTCGCACCAGAGGACCAAGTCCATGCCATGAAAAACAGCCCACACCATTACGGAGCCACCACCAGCTTGAACAGTGCCTTGCTGACAGTTTGGGTCCATGGCTACACTGAACCCAACCATCAGCTCTTACCAACTGAAATCGGGACTATCGGACCAGGCCACGGTTTTTTCATTCATCTAGGGACCAACCGATATGCTCACGTTCATTCGCCATAGTAAAGGCGCTCGAGTCGGTCTTGAATAGCCCAAGAAAAGCCAAATTTCTCCGCAGAACAGACAAGTCCCTTTGTAATGTCCCACATTGATTTCTGCGTTATTTGACGCGGTGTTGTTTAAGTCTGTTAGAATTTAGACTCTTTGCAGACGTCGCCGGTCTCGGTCGTTAGCGCAGGCGGTCGACCACTGCGCTGCTCCATGGTGGGATGATGCCTGAAATTTCATACTCGGCACACACTCTGACACAGTGGATCTGGGAATGTTGAATTCCCTTAACGATTTCCGAAATGGCATGACCCATGCTTCTAGCTCCAACTAACATTCCGCGTTCAAAGTCTGTTAATTCCCGTCGTGCGGTCAGTCAAAACCTCTTTCACATGAATAACTTGAACAGAAATGAAAGCTCTGCGAAATGCGCATTTATACCTGTTCTATGCGATGCTACTTCTGAAAATTTTCATATTGCTATCCCATGACTTTTGTCAATTCAGTGTATATATATATATAATATTGCTTTTGCACTATAGATAAACAACATGGATATTAGCGAAGCAGTTAATAAAATTTGAATCATACTGCAGTACATTATGCATTTTATTAATATTTAATCTACCTTTATAATCTGTTTTGCTAAAAATGTAACGTTTTTTATTATTTTATTTTAAATATTAAAAAAATGTTTCTGAATTGGCGATTGTTGGAATGAAAAAGGGTAATAACATCTGCAATAATAAGTCTTTTTTATCGACATCGAATTTTCATTTATGCAAACATTTTGATTGAATATTTCACTAAAAGTTATATCTCAATTAATTAGGCCCAAAAATATCATTTTAAGGGATTGCATTGGCACCCGAAAGTGGTATCCACCATCAGAAAAAAATAGAAGAAAACAACAAACTAGACGGTTCACCAACCATGGTCGAGAAAATGCGACACACTAGAGAAATTCGGATTTAATGCAATTGTAAAAAGTAGATTCGTTGTAAAAAATATTCTATTACCTAATTTCTTAATTACAACATTCTATCAGGATTCCACTTTATTCAAAGACCAATTTGGGCTAATCTACAAATTATATTTTGTTACATTGTTTTCGATGACGTTACTTTCTTGAATTCCATCAATTTGCTTAAAATCATGTGACTCCATAAAGTTTTTTTGGTCATGTTAAAGTTTCTATATTACAGCATAATGCAGTTACGTGTCATAATATACGAAATATGTGGAATACAAATACGAATACAAATACATATAAAAATACAATAGAGGCATTGTTGTAGACAGTTAATAGGTTAATAATAGTTTTTTAGTTTAATGCAATGAAATGCAGTTCTCATGAATGCCAAAAGCATTTTTCATTCTCTTATAAATTAAAATAAATATACACAGTGCAGTCACATTAATGTGACCACCTGTCAAGAGCCAGAATAATCACCTTTGGGAGAGCGGACCGCTGCGAGATACAATATATACATATTCGATTGAAATGCTTTCCGATGCCTTAGGACATCCTTTATATACACTCCACTGCAATGCGCTGCCACTTGCCTTTGTGATTGTCACGCTGACATTAAAAGTAGGTGGTGGTCACATTAATGTGACTGGACTATGTATATTAGTTGCAATATACAAAAATCTATTCTTTTTTATTTTGCTAAATATTGAATTCAATGCGAAATTTCGCAGATTTTAATATAATAAATGAATATTAATTGCATAAAAGACTAATATACACTGATTTAAAAAAAAAAAAAAATGAGTAAAAATGTTAATGCGAAATTTTTATTTATTTGAATATAAGGACATTTTGTAAAACTATTAATAAAACAGTGCTTCTGAAATTAAGCACAAAAGAAAAGAGTAATATTTTTTTCTGTCATCGACAATACATAAATTGAAAACTCTAAAATACATAAAACCAGAGAAAATATGCGATTGCCTTCAATGTTATGTATGATTACCACTAAGATGTAACATAATTTAATACATGCGCATGTATATTTGTCATGCTCAAAATGATGTTATTTGTTAACTCAGCTGTCAACAAAGTCAAAAGTTATGACAAATCCTTTCGAAAACCTTAAAGAATAACAGAAAGTAAATCAAATGCTACATCTCTCTTGAGCATCCCAAACGTGCTCAATAGAATTCAAGGTTCTTTAGAAGGTGCTAGTTAATCCAAACGTACAATAGTATTGAAGACGATTATCCACCAACTGAGTTTTTCGAGTGCCATTTTACTTGTCTTGTAAGATGAAAGATTCATCAAATATATCGGTAGTAAGACGAATAATTGTATCAAAATATCATTTTATGTAAATGGGCAGTAACGACGCTTCTTCGAACTATATACAAGTTTATGCAGCCATCCGAAGAAATACATCTTCGCACACATACATAAAACCCAACAAATTTCTACAATGGACGATATTGAGATAAAGGAAGGTTCTCGACAGAGCAACACAAATGAGTCACTTTGAAAATAATGTCTAGACTCCTTAATGAAAAGTACAAATTTCCTTTGTTTTGCATTTCACTTTAAATGTTTGCGAACTCAATTAAAACTTTCAATATAAAAGCTTGGTGAAAGCAATATACAAAATATAAATAATCATTCTTAGTGAAATCTTCTGCACACAGATGATATGAATACCAACCTTCCAGTGGACACTACAACAGGATATCAGATATGGGTAACAATAGCTGTTCTGTGAATCTTTGCAATTACTGATAATAACGGTTATTTGAGGAATTTTAAGTCTAGATCTTTCTCAATTATATCTTCTAGAAGAGGAATCTTATCTTAGAAAAAGGCAGTCCTTAATATATGAATTACAAAAGAGTTCATATTAAACCACCTTGCAACATAGTACTAGCACTGGTTTTCTTTTATTCCACCAATGATTGCAAATCTTTTATATTACTTCAAATAAATGATGCCCAGAACTAAAAGCTGAACAGCAGCTAAAACTTTTATTAGTTTGAAGTTTTAGTATGATTTTTTTTAACTCGCAGAAACAATGAACTCATTTACTATACAGCTCATTATTGCTACGTGTCCCATGACTTTAAACAACAACAACTTCGCTTAAATGCATATATTTTGATGCAAAATATATATGTTTCTTTTGTTCTAATGCAGCTGGCAAAACACAGACGTTACTCACTTTACATTACCCAGGGGGCGCGTGTAACTTGAAGATAAGCCACGGACGCGGAGTAACACTGCCCCACGCAACGCTCTACGATCCTATTAGGACCGGGACCTACGGTTTAAAGTGGATTCCATACCACTGCAAACCTCCATGGCAACACCGGGACTCGAACTGAAACCTGCGGTACCGAGCGCCAGAGAAATATGCATGTATACTGCATAATTTATATAAATATTTTCTTAATTTCGACCTTGTAATCACAATTCATTGGATACTTATTTAATTTTTCAGTTTAATATGAAACAATAATCTTATCTAAACCGAAATAGATCTTATTGTTATAGCAATAAATGATCCGAAAATTAAAATAACTTAGTTATGTTTGAAAATATTGAAAAATATTTCTAGAGCTCTTTTCTGCCGAAACATAACTTGAAAAAGATAAAAGTTTAGGCAAACCTGAATATTTATGGCAAGGACATATATTTTTAAATGAGTTATGCTATCTAGCCCTATCTCACATATTATAGCATTTATTCTTTTGACGTTCTTTAAATTCCTCGATAGAAAGAATCGATGTTTTATAAAGAGAAAACTACGGATATACATCAATGTAGGAAATAATGGACTCCGTTTCCTACATGATTATACATAAATCGGAAAAAATATACAAACAAAGAAAGCGGTTTTCATTCGAAATTTATTGATGTTTCCGAGGACCTTTGTTTTCGAAGTAATGTTGTTTCTTCGAAAGCTTTTAGGAGTAATACAAAAGCACCTCAGTGTTTTCATAGATCTGTTTGTTCTGTTGCTTTACTTTTACGATTGCTTTTGAGAGAGTTCTGCAGGAAGAATATCGGTTCTCCTTCTTGATGCAAATACAGTGCTCAAAACGACAGAAATCGAGAATTTGCATCTGGAATCTTGAGACAAATGTAATTTTAAAAATCTCCTGAGATTCAGACTGATCCTAAAACTATTTATTTATTCGCCTGTTGCTTCTACTGTAAGTTTTTTTTTATGTATAAAGAATTTTTTTTATCTATTAAAGAATTATCTTTAAAGTTTATATATTAAATTAAAGAAGTACATTTACAGTTAGGATTTACTATCTGTTAAATTAATTGATCCCTCTTACTTTGTTCAAGAGGATAGAATTTAATTACTTCATAATATTTTAGACAAATAATTTTGGGATGGTTTAGAGTCTTTGGGAAGATAATGCAGCAAATCTATTTATGCGTATTCCAAAATCGGAAAAGTTACGCTGAAGCCTAAATGACAAAACTTAGTGATATTTGAGATTGAATCAAATGTTAAATATTCCAATGTTAAATAATAGCACCAAATTTGATTAATAATACATAGTAAAACATTATCATATTTTATTTTTATCCAAAAGTGCATCTTATCTAAAGAAGCTCTGGAGCTACATAGATTTAAAAGGATAAGAAAATTTGCTCTGGAAATTCTAGAGATTCTTATCTTCTTCTGTTAATTTTATTAATTCCATTTAACTATGGAAAAGGCGTGAACTAATAATGTTTTAGAAGTAATACAAAAGCCCCTCAGTGCTTTTATAGACCTGTTTGTTCTGTTGTTTTACTTTACGATTGCTTTTGAGAGAGTTCTGCAGGAAGAATATCGGTTCTTCTTCTTGTTGCAAATACAGTGCTCAAAACGACAGAAATCGAGAATTTGCATCTGGAATCTTGAGACAAATGTAATTTTAAAAATCTCCTGAGATTCAAACTGATCCTAAAACTATTTATTTATTCGCCTGTTGCTTCTACTGTACGTTTTTGGCATTTTTTATATATTCTGAATTTTTGTTTTTATCTATTAAAAAAATTATCTGAAAGGTTTTTTTTTTTTATATATTCAATTATAGAAGTACTATACAGTTCCAGTTACGATTTTCGATCTTTTCAATAATTTGATCCTTCCTTTTTTTGTTCAAGAGGTTGAAATGTAATTAATTCATAATCTTTTAGATAAATGGAGAGTTTAAGGGTCTTAGGAAAGATAATGCAAATCTATTTATGCGTGTTCCAAAATCGGAAAAAAAATACTCTGATTCCTAAATGATAAAATTTAGTGATATTTGAGATCGAATCAAATGTTAAATTCTCCAATATTCAGTTAAAGCAGCCAATTTGTTCCATAATATATAGTTAGAACCAATTACAATTTTCAGTTTTTCAATTAATTAAACCTTGCGTGTTTGTTGTTTAAGAGGTTGGAATGCAATTACTTCATAATCTTTGAGACGAATGTCTTTAGGAGAGTTTAGGTTAATTGGAAAGATAATGCAACAAATCTATTTATGCATATTCCAAAAGTGGAAAAAAAAATACGCTGATTTCTAAATGACAAAAATTTAGTGATATTTGAGATGAATCAAATGGTATATTCTCCAATGTTCTGTAAAAGCACTAAGTTTTATTCATAATATATAGTAAAACATTATTACATCATATATAATATTTTTTACATGTAGAAGTGCATATACTCCAGGGATATCTGATTTTCATAGATTTAAAAGGATCAAGAAAGATGCCCTGAAATTCTGGAGATTCTTATTACTTGGATATCATATTTTCAGTTTTTTTAATAATTTCATTCAGCTATAGAAAAGGCGCGAACAAAAATCGTTTAGAGAATAAAATATTTTTCTACGTAAGAGTGTTCGTGAAATACTGAAATGTAGAAATTCCAGTTGGAAGCGATTTGAATTTTGAAATCATGAAAGGAGGAAAAATTTAATTTTTTGCTATGTACTTATGGAATGTGAAATATAACGATTTCTCTAAGCATTAGTATTATTTTCTTGAATGTAGCAATGAGCAGTTCCACTTCAAAGATCTATGCTGTCTGCTACTTCTGTATTTGGCTTTTTACAATTATGCCACTCCGATTTTACTAGGTGATGCCAGTTTGAGCATAGCAGTCTAATCGTTAACGCTTCGATCTTCAAAAATCTTGAAAAATCCTTCGATGTAGAAAATTCTGCAATCTATGAAGAATCTTCCATCTTGATTTTTTTGTAAACTAAATAATACACTATACTGAAAAGTAATACCTTGGCCTTATTTGTGATGAAACAATATTTAAAAAATACGGTAAACTCTTTGCCGAAATGCTTTATATTCACACCCATGGTTATTTTCTTATCAAGATTCAAGTCCTCCATCTAGAGTGAACCTGTATCTTTGTCTTGTCTTTCGTCTTGTGTACAATGCCACAAATGGACCTCCATCTACTGTGGCATTGCACACAAGACGAAACTTAAAGATAATTTGCTTGGATTCCTCAAACAGTCTGGTATATTCCAGTTTCATTTTTAACTGTACTTTCAACTATGACTTTCACCAATTTTCTTGTGGCATTTGATTCTGTTGCAGAAATATCCAAAATATCATACTTTTTTCTTCATTTCAATTTTGTTTATATTTCATTACAGAAAATAATGTTTTTTTAAAAGCCCTGTGCCAAATTCAAAAAAATCGTACTATTTTATGGATCATTTTATCATCATCATCATGGGGCATTTTAGTAACAGAAATATAATACATTTAATTTTTAATCGGATATTATGAAGAATGCTATACAAATTAATTATTTATTTTGAAACAATACATAGCTCATTTCAAATCAGTTCGAATTATAATATCAAATTCGTTTAAAATATTTTTTATTGTTTGTTTGTTTTTTCTAAACTATATAAAAAGCATAACTACAAATTAGTTTTTTTTTTAAAAAACAGAAAAAGACAAAAATATTTTAAACAACAGTTATCAGAAATATATTAAAAATCACAGAAATTTGAGAAATATTATTAAAATTTTAGAATTGGAAACTTTTTTTTGTAAACTTGAGGTTGCATACCTATCGCTATTGTGTTCGTTTATGTATGCGACGAACAGCCAACCAACGAGTGATGAAGGAGGGGCAGAATACAAGGGGACAGAATTTTAAAGGAAGGGTAAAAGTCAGGTACTGATGGATGGGCAGAATACTAAAGGAAAGTAAAAGACATGTGGTGATGGATGAATATAATTCTGAAGGAAGGGTAAAAAGACAAAGGGCAGGTAAAAGGAAGGGTAAAAGACAAGGGATATAGGTTTCCGATTCGAATCCCGGTGAGGCCATGGGTGTTTGTAGTGATTCGAAATCTGTTTTATATTCTAGATTCCTGTAAATATCACCGTAGAGCATTGGGATTAGGACTGACAACCTTAGCGAGTAAAAAAGAAAACTTCTGTTCGAAATCTGCCAGTAAGTAGACAGATGTGGCATACCATGGGGCACCAATGAAAATGAAGATATCTATATATATATAACATTACAAAATAATTATAACTCTTGCGACCTAAGAAAAGGATGGTGGATCCGTCTTTAGGGTGCTACGATAGTCCTCTAGTGAACAGACGAACAAGATGCCTACAATCCAGAAGTCGCATTTCAGTTAGGTGAGATGCACTCCCCAGTCAAAAGGATCATATATGCTGGACAACTCCAAGAGTTTCCAAAGTAACTTTCTCCATCGGCAGTTTTGTAAAAGTGCTCCCGTTATATGACATATGACTTATAGTCCTGTTATGTGATATATGACATATGCTTCCGTTATATGACATATGACATATGCTCCCGTTATATGACATACGACATATGCTCCCGTGCCCAAGACATATAAACCGATATTCTCGACAATTTTTCTCTGGTTTATTTCTTCGACGAAATTCAAGCAATTTTTATGTGTTGTAATTTTTGTGTTAGTGAATAAATAAATTAATTGGTGTCATGTTACAATATTATGTTAGTAACCCTCGTAAAATAATTGTTTTATTGTATTGAAAAAACCTAAATTTACCTTATCTTTTAGTTAATTTCTACATTTTCATGATATGCTATTACTTGTCCCCACTGGGATACGTCGTATTTTGAGTTATACATTGAAACAACCGGACATGGAATTAAATTAATTTTAACTATTTTTTGCAACAAGATAGCTCTACCTATTTTTATTATTATTATTATAAAATTATTATTCTATTATTGTTTTCTGATTATATTAGTACATTTAATTATTCTATTATTTTTGCGACATGATGAATTATATATTTCTGCATTATGATTAGTCTATATACAGTGTTGTAAATGCCATTACATTTTTTTCTCGAAAACAACCATTATATTAATAAAAGCAAAATTTTTAATTAAACTACTAGTTAAACTTAATTAATCAAAACTTAAATTAAAAACTAAAATATCAGTTTCTAAAATTATTCTGCATATAATAATATCTAAATAAATTCATTGTTTATTCAAGCCTCTGGACTTCAATTATCTGTAAGGACATAACAGTGATGATTTATATTAATACCTGATACTGGTGTCACAATGGTAAATAATTATATGAAAAATTCACTATAAAATTTTTATCTTAATAAAATATTTATTTAAAATCTGCTCAATTTTAACGCAATCATAACATTTATTTGGCTGTGCTTTGATGTAAAAAATAATAACCAGCTTATATTTTATATCTAATGAAGTTTAAGATTTGGTTAACATAAATCGAAAGTCGTCTAGTTAGTATTTTAACTTTTAAACATTTCTTTCCCCTGAGGAAAATAAATAAAATAATTGTTTTTATTCATTATTTGCCTTTAAATAAGTTACAAATATTATATGTTAATTATATTTTGGTTGCAAATCTATTTAATAAATCATTTTGTTTACTCAAAATAAAATTTGTATAAAACACATAAAAGTTTTATAGATGCGAATAATTCAGATAAGGCAAATGTTTTAAATGATTTAAGAGCCACAAAAAAGCAGACATTTTCGATTTAGATTTGATTCATTTTTCTCTAGTTTCTTTTATAAAATCCTATTTGCATGTCTCTTTACAAAAGGGAATATACTCCTTATTGTAGTTAAGAAAACTTTTTAAGATATTAATTCATGATACGCGAACAATGGCTATTTGTTATTTTAACTAGATTAAATATAACTTAAGCTGAATCAAAGCAGACTTTATTACAGAAAAAAAAATCTTTCTCTGTTATAGATAAAATAAATGATTGTATTCAAAAGTACTATGAAATCGCACAGTTTTTAACCTTAAGTTTTATATATTACAACATTACCTAAATTTTTAAATTATTTTTTCACATTATTGTATTTATATAATGCATTTAATATTATATTAATATTCAGAAAAATGCTGGTACAATTGTAATGCAAAAAAATAGAATTTGGTGACCAGATTGTTCCTCAAGATATATTTTTCGCCAAAAATCCCAGAGAATCTCTTTTTTAAAACATAATCACTAAATCGAATTGGCGAAAAAAAAATTTTAATTCCCAAAAGGACGGCCTATTTATATTACAACTGAATAAAAAGTTTAGCATTCAAATTAATATAATTTTACTTTTTATATCTATGTTACACAAAATAGTATATACAGATATGATACAAATACAAATATGAGCTGAAATTTTTTTCAAATATTTTTTTTGTTATTTGAAAGATGTAGAACCATATTTATAGCGTAAAAAAAAGATTGAGATCAGTCACTTTTAGTCAAAATTCACTTTTTGTGCCAGTTAATACTTTATTAATTGACATCGTTTGCATATTTTTTAAAAGATTTCTAATATAAGCTAATTTTACGCAATGTTAATTTAGATTATGTGATTGAAAAATAAAATAATGAGTTCATTTTAAGCATTATTAAGTTAAAAATTAAAAATGTTAATTTTCGTAATACACAAAAATAAAATTGTTTCAAAAATGCCTTTGTGTTCAAAAAATATAGTTTCAAAATCTATATTTACTCACTTGTTCCATTTGTTAAAGTAATTTCTTATTTGCGAATATTCCTTTCAGGACATCATAAGAGAACTTAAACAAATTTGAAAGTAAATTCGTAAATAAACATTTGGTAAAATAACGGGAAAAATGGCAGAACAGGAGCCGTTGAGATTTGGCGTCAGAAATTCTTTTCGCCAAACTACCCAAAGTAATGGGTTGCATTTGTAAATGAAGTGACTTACGAAGTGTACAAGAAATCTGGTTTACCACATTAGCTCCAGCTACAACTTCCCTCTCAGTTGGTGTCTCAATAAAATCGCCAAATCCCAATGGCCTCTATTTTGCAGAATTGTCCAAATAATGGCATAATTTATTTCTAAATCGATACCTTAAATTTTCTGAATATTGGAAAATATTAACGTATCTTCATATGAGAGCCTTGAATTAGATGCAGAGGTAAGATTAATGTACAAAAATAGTTATCTCAATATTATTTTCTTGTGACCTCTCTCTGAAAAGTAGAAAGTGTACTTTTATTTTCTGCATGTTTTATAAAAAATATCATTTAAAATTGATATTTTCTACAGATAAAAAAAAAAACTCTTTATTTATTGAATCTCTGTAACAATAATATACAAGATGAACAATGGAAAATATAATCTAAATTATGAAATAAATATGCATAAAATTTCTGAAAAGCAATTATTTCCTTAATAGAGGAGTTCATTGTTGCCTTCCCAGTTGTGTTGAGGACATAATAGAAGATTATAAACAATCATTTTTTAACGCGAAAAAAAATATAATAAAAGCATTGTTAACATTATTAGTTATTTTCAGTAAAAAAATCATCCTCAATCATAACTCCTCAAATTATGCTGAAATATGTTAGTTAGTTTTTATCTCATATATGGCTTAAACACTAACGTAAAAAACACGAAGTAATAGTTTTCGTCAATTACGTTAGCAAAATTAAGAATGAAAGGTAATTAACTTTTAAACAAAATCTGAATTTTAATTTTTAACTTTTAAAAATATATTTGTTATTTATTTTTAATAATTTGTTTGTTTATCTTAAAAAATAAAATCTTCATAAAGTCATATTTATATAATAGTTATAATATAAATTCTGCATGAAATTCATTTTCCATTATAGAAGAAATGTGACTGAACTTTAAAAATTAAGTTGTATTAATATGTATTGCGTTAATTTTCTTTTCATGATAGAAAATTCATAACCTCCTTTTAAATCCGTTTTTAAATTCAATCCGTTCCTTTGAATACAACGTAAAATAGTTAAGGTTTTTTTTTAGTGTTTTATAACTGAATAGTTTTCAAAAATTTGAAGATTTGAAACAGTGCTAATATTTTTTCATATATATACATTTATATTTAATTAATTAAAAATATTTTCAAATGAGTTCGGTAACCATTTTTAATAATATTGTGTAACAGTTTATCGAAATATTTTTTTTTTGCATGTTAAAAATTATCATTTATAAAAATAGTCCTTGAATGAACAATTTATAATTTTTCTTATTCTTTTAGGTGTACATCGAAATTTTAAAGTCATTTGCTTATTGGTTATTTATACGATTCCTTCTATATATGGTATTGATACAAAATGCACTAAAAAAGGTAAGATTAATCTGTAAATAATTACTATTAATCATATCATGTTAATACTAATGTATGTTATTTTTGAATATTTATGATGATATGATATTTTACGATATAGTATGATAATTTTGAATATTATTATCTTATCAATTTATGTAATTGAAAATTCATGCAGTAGACAGTATTTGAAGAAATGTTTGTATATGAAATATATCTATTATTATTTAATCCTTCTACTCAAATAACTAGGTAATATAAACACAAGATTGCAAAAATCAACTGAAACTATAACATGTAAATTAATTTTATTTTATTTGTAAATTCAATATTATGTTATTGTATTCAAATACCAATTGAAGTCATTTAACACTAAAATATTAGACATTATTTTCTTATTGTTATTTTCAGATATGATGGAGAAAGTGAACATCGAAAAAGAAGGAGTAGTAAAAAATATTACAAAAGTTTCAAAGCCTACATAAACTACCTCATCGAAACAATTAACAAAATGAAGGACAGAATCTGTAAAGGAAGTGAATGTATCTGCAAAATGTATGACAAACTTGTAATCTCTATTGGTAGTCGTAAAATAAAAAGCTTTGTCGATATTGGGATACCATGGCCAATAAACAAATTAATATCTCCCATATCCAACAGAGCAGTGGAAACTGTTGAAGATGTTGCTGAATCAGATGTTTTAAAAGACTCACGTGATTTCATCCATTTGTATGTCTCGCAACCTATCAGAAATTTTTATGTGGCGAATTTAGAAAAAGAATTTCAATATTTGAAGAGAAATTTCATGGATTATTTCCAATCATTTCAGTCTAAAAGGATACCTTATATTCCCAACAAATTTCGAACCTATAATAAACTAAGAGAAATGCCTTCATTAGAAAAAACTCGAATGGTTTATCATTGGATTTATTTCATGCTTTGTGATTACATTCACTTATAATTACGTTCAACAATGTAAGTCTTCTTATTTCTTTAAAATGTACTATATTATAGCATTCTTAATTAAATTTACCTGCATTAATAAATATTTTTATACATTAAAACTTTTAAAAATCAAACATTTCACTTAATCATTAATAATGATTTAATTTATAAATAAAATAATTTCATAACAATTAAGACTAATTTCACTATAATATTGTGTAACATTGGAAGTCAAAAAATAGTTAGTACATAATTTTAATGTATTTGATTTATATTATAATTATTTAACTTATTTATATGGAGGTTTATTGTATATTGTATATTTATGATTGTCTTTACATGCGTGTTGCACATTTTGTACTATTTGCACACATTATTTAAATAGCTAAATACACTTTTTAAAATATACATTATTAAATGTTGTATATGATATTACTAATCTGTGATAAATTAAATTTGAAATTACCAAATAAAAAAATATATGGTGATTAATAATATTTTGATTAAAAATAATAGTTAATACACAATAATTTTTATATATACTGAATATTTATATTTGTCTTTGTATGCATGTTGAACATTAGTGTAAAAATTTGCATATATTCTCATTGTAAAAGACTTTCTATAATTGCTTAAATATATACATTGCTAAATTTTTAAAAATATATATTGTATATGATATCTTTACTATTCTGTGATAAATTGAAAATTGCCAAATTTCTATAATATTATTTTTCATAATCTTTTATTTTCTATTTTTTAATTCTTTGTCATGTTAAAAAAATTAATCCATTTAAAGTGTTTTATTATTTTTTTCTGAAGTGATAGAAGAATTTGATACTTATCAAGAATTTTTAGAGGCAATAAAGGAATGGAAATACCCACTAGATGAAAAACTAAACACTAGCACTGATACAAGCACGGTTGCATCGATTACAGATGTAAGTTATTTATTTTCTGGACATATGTATCATAATTTTTTATTTTATCTGAGAATATAACTTAATCTATGATTTTTTTTTTGTTTTATAATTTCTATTTATTTTCTACTTGACTTTATATATGAGGCTGTATTGTCTTTATACATTATAAATAGACAACAGATTTATTTCTATATTAACATGACATTTAATATGGAATACCATACAAAATTAATGAACTTCATAAACTTTGATGTATTGAAGATGGCTAAAACTTCTTACACATGCTTACAAAAATATATTTAAAAAATCTGCAAGAGATACATATAGTTTTTAATATTTTAATGATATTTTTTTCTTTATTTACAATGGATGTTTGTATGCAATCTTAGAGGTAAGGTATAGTATATGGTAACTATATTCTTGATCTTATAATGTTCTTTGTATCACAGTTGTTCTAACTTGTAATTTTATGTTTACAATCTGTTATTTTACTGTCAAAGGGAGGTATAATTATCTTTATACATTATACATAGACAACAAACTTGTTTCTATAGTGACATGACATCGAATATGGAGCACCATAAAAATTAATGCACCTCATTAACTTTAATATATTGAAGATGGCCAAAAATTCTTACATATGTTTCCAAAAAAAAAAAATGTTTAAATAATTTGAAAAGATACACATAGTATTTAATCGCTTAAGATAACTTTTTTTCTTTATCTGCAATGGCTATTTGTATGCCATTGTAGTTTTAGAGGAAATTTTAGACAATGACAGTTTTAGAGGAAAGGGAGATATGGTTACTATGTATATTCCTAATCTTATAATGTTCTCTGTATAACAGTTGAGCTAACTTGAAATTTAGTGTTTGCAATCTGTTATTTTCTATTAAACCTATCAAATTATAACATGCTATTTCTTCTGGTGCATATTATACTTGATGTGCATGGATATTTTCAATAATGGGCACCAGGAAAATTGGTGATTGACGTAAATCCTCTGCATTTATGTACTTCAGATTTTCTGCACCTTTAAAAATATTATTTTCAAAGTTGATCAGTACTTTTGAATACCATGTAAGCATTGTTATTGAAGGACAATATCTGATTTGTAAGTAAAAGTCTCAGCTATTAATATGGAAAATGTAAGTTTAAGCTATTGATATGGAAAATAAAATAATTTTTAAATAAATTAAGAATGATTTCTGTATAGTCACTTGCCAGACAATGAACTAAGGTTCCCTGAGTAAAAATAGCAGTACTTCTAAGCAGCTACAGGCCTATACAAAATAGTGTGAATAAACGTTTGTTTGTCCTATTTTATTCAAAGTATTCATTTACGGTGAATTTTACTGACATTTGATTTATTTGTTTCAGTCTGAAAATACAGATGAAGAAATATTTTTTGTATAACATTGTTAGAGAAGAGATGTGAATCGAGGAGGAGTTAATGTAGAACCTAAGATCTGTATTTTTGTTTTTCTATTGTATAAAACTATCGATAGTGACTTCCAAAACATTTGGTAATTTTCAATTACTGATATAAATATTTGGAATATTTAATAAAAAGTTTCAAAATGATTTATTATGAATGAAAATATTTCGAAAAATTTATACTTTAAATAACATAATTAAAGTAATTTTTTTTCCTTTCCTTTTGACACAACGAAGCAAGCATTCTTACAGAAATTTTTTAAATGAAAAAAATTGCATTGTAAAAATTGATCAATTTATCAAGAAACTAAAAATCTACTTGTTGCTAAAAATTTTAATTACAAAACTTTCAAATTTACGTGTGTAAATATTTTGAATTTCAAGATTGAAAAAAGTCATTTTAAAAAAATTTCGAACACAAAAACTACATTTATAAGAAATCTTTCTGATATCCTTGTACATTATCAACAACAATATTGTATTCTATTTTTATTAATTATAAGAATTTTGATTAATAAATTTGCATAGATGTAATGCTTGATAATAAAAAATTCTACTAAAACCAAATATATCTTAAAATAAGTTGACAAAAAAGATTTTAAAAATCAGAAATGCTTAAAAAATGGTAATATCTATATGCACGAAGAATTTTAATACAAATCAAACAATAAATTAATTTAACTTTTCAAATGCATTGAATATAGCAGAATCTCACATTTATGATGTGTATACATTTCATAAAACCACGAAATAATAAGTGCATTTTTAATAAATAACACTAATTTTAATTTATATAAAAATGCTTTCAATTTTATTTGCGATATACATTGATTATTATTAATTTTATAAAAAAATTTTGCCACAAAGTAAGCGAGCAACAATTCTGAAATTTATATTAAATCTAGATCATTGCAAAAATTTCAGTGAAGCTTATGGACAATTTACAAAATTTGGTGCTACATACATTTAGAAGCCATATAAGTGTAGGTAGCGCTATACTTTTTTTATACTTTGGACAGCCTTTTGGCTACATTTAAAATCCATTCAAAGTGGCATATCAGGCATAATGCGTCTTATTTTAACTTAATCAATCATATAACTTGAGATGTTGCTGATATCAAATGCTCCCCACTTTAATCTAAAATCCTGCATTTGTAACTGTCGATATTTAGCATATTAATATTAAAGAAAGAAAAGGAAAAGTAATTGTTCAAGATCAGAAGTGGTCATAAGCTGCAGCAACGAAACTGAAAATCGTTAGACAAATACAAATATCAAAATGTTGAACGGCAAGAACTGCATTGACAGATTAAAAAAAAACAACACAAAAAATATATGTACGAAATATAAAAAAAAAAAAGAAAGTATTAATCATGTTTTCCAGTAAATCCATAAAATCTCAAATAAATTACCAAAAACAAAATTAAATACTCTCAAAAATCTAAAAGAAATTATTATTACATCTTGAGGAGAGTTTTATCAGAGAAAATACCCATAGGAATTTTTAAACCATGTTATTTTTCTTCGCTAATTGACATCCAAGTTGACTCATTTAAAGGCACATTTCGGTAACATGGAGCAAACAGATTAGACCTTTTATTTAGAGTCAGTAAGATGAAGAAATGAAGAAAAACTATTCAACAGTGTAACCTGTTTTATAAAGCAAAACTTGTGTCACATGACATAACATCGTGACTATTAATAACAATATGGTCATTAAGTAAGTTATTAGTTGTTCCATTACGATCAATACTTTATTTGACTATGTATATTTAATGCTAATTATAAACCTATATGTGCAATATTTGATTGAGATGAATTTTTGCCTACTGCTGGGATTACTGCTAATTTGCACAGTGAGAAAAATAGAGTGGTTGTGCAGAAATTAATGGAGTAGTTTACTATTTCTTTGAAGAAATGTGAGAGACATTTCCCACTGCGTCTATAATTTACAAAAAAAATGGACTATAAAAAATTATTTTAACTATAATGAGTTTGATGATTACAGATTAATAAATACTGACGAAGAAATGTTTCTGAGACACCATTTTTTAAAGGAGTGTTTTTAAGTTATTTTTTTAGGCTGTTTAAAAATATTGTTGTATCAGACATAATTACTTATGTGCAATTGATTAATAATAATATCGCGATGTATTTTGATATTAATATTGGAGTTCTAGGGTGTGAATCTATTGATAGTGAATTGAAAATCTTTTCTTTCCTCAGATATATTAGTTTGCGACGAGTTTTGAATGTTAACTTTGATATAAGAAAAATACCTTTAAAAGGTTATTCGTATTAGTTTTTATTTTTTTAAATACCCTCATCTAGATAGATGTCGTGGCATATCTTTTTGAAAATTTGGACAGTTGAAATCAAGTAGGTAACCCATACACACATTATATCTATCTATCTATATTGTTGTATTTCCATCATACAGACTCATTCCTAGAGCTCTGGAATGGTATATATAGTGAACATCCCTCTCACATACATCCTATATCCATTATGTTACATATTCATAACTGTATATATGGTTTCATAGCATTAGCTGCCTCGAATATCGATAGCAGAATACTAGATGACAATAGGACAATACCGCATTATCCAAAATTCCTTTAATACACAACAGATTTTGTTGCTTCCTGAGCTGTCACATTTATTTGAAATTTCATTAATTAAAAATATTTTGTAAAACACACAATGTCACAAACAATACTTTGTAAATGTAATTATAATTGCTATTCCTTGCAGTCAACCGGTTTCTGTCAAAAATATGCCAAACTAAATAGGACTGTCATTTCTGACTTTGGCATGACTATTTACTTCACAAATTTCTGATTATTTATAAAGTGTCTGTTTATAAATCAAGCATCATGATATCATATTTTTTATTATGGATGAACAGTTGTGAGGCAAATGAAATTATATATTTTGTCAGCTTATTATTTTAATAGTGTCATCAAAATTATTTAAATATTGACGCATCAGCTAATAATACTAAACTAATTTTAGAAAAATTAATATCATTTTCATTTTCTTCTTCAAAAAACATTGAAGAATATCATTATTTTTAACATCATAACAAAACAAAAATACAATGTTTCACTGAAAATATAATCTATATGTGGATAAACTCCATTTTAAAGTTATTCGTAAAAGCTGAAAGAATGAAATAAACATCACATTTTTGTGACTGAACGTCTAAGATTTATTTGCCAGGATAATTTTCAGATAATGAAATTGCTCCCTAGGGAATAATATCAAATCATCAAAACATCCTACTATATTTCAATTAAAATATAATCTATCTATCTCTCTCTGTCTATATATATATAAACTCAATTTTAAAATTATACGTAAGGCATTACAGAATGAAATCAAAACATACATTATTGTTACTGAACGCCTAAGACAATCAGAATTTGACTTTGAATCAAATATAATAAACTCCATTTTAAAATTATAAACTCCATTTTAAAAATTATACGTAAAAGGCATTACAGAATGAAATCAAACCCCACATTTTTGATCATGAACGCCGAAGATAATCTTCAGACAATATAATTATTCACTAGAATTCACTAGGAAATAACATCTAAACATCATACTAATTCTCGCTTAATCTATATAAACTCCATTTGAAACTTATGCGTAAAAGGCATTGCAAAATTAAAATTAAACCATACATTTTAGCGATTGAATGCCTAAAATAATCAGTGCAAGATTTCAATATTCAGACCATTGAAATTGTTTACTTGGAAAAAATAACAAAACTTTCTCGGAAATGTAATAATTGTTCCTGAACTTCCTTTCAAGATAACAAAATAACAAATAAATTTAATAACATTCAATAATAATAACATTCAGACTACCAATTCGATGAGCAAACTAGAACTAAATCATATCGATAAATTCCACATCAATTTACGAAGTATAGCCATCTAGGAAAAGGAAACAAAATCGAAAGGTCTCTTTGCTTCGCACTTAGCTAGGTTCCAAAGCCTGGATAATGAGCTCTTTATAACGCCTTAAACTAAAATCATTGGAAACCATTTTCGAAGGTAGTTTTTCTTCCATTTCATTTTCATTTTCTTTTGTTTTTTTCTTTTCTTCTGTTTTTTTCTTTTTTCTTTTTCTTTCTTTTACAAATTTTTTCCATATTATTTCATCGCAAGTTTCTTTTGAACCTCTACCACAGACTTGTGAAAATTATTTTATTCTTTATTTTTTTATTAAAAATGAAAAAAAAAAAAAAAATCTAGAACTCGTATTTTTTTTTTTCCTTGTGTTTACTTTTATTTTTTTAACTTTTACAATGAAAAATCTCAAGCATAATTAGACTAAAAATAAATGGAAGTCCGACGCTTGAATGGGTTCGGAAATAATGAAGAAAAAAGGTATGAAAAAAATTAAATGTGGATGCAGAAAAAAGTATATGTACAGAACTTGGGAAAACTCTAAGAAATACAAAGGATTATATTTCTTTTATCCCCTTTAATTATGTCTTTTTCGGCCTTGTGTAGAATGCATTGAAAATGATGCTGACGGCCCTTTTATTTTACATATTTCTTTTAAAAAGCTGCAATAAAAATGTAACTTGATTCTTCAATATAAATTTTCTCTGGTGTTTCTTTTTTTTTCTTTCTTTTTTTTTTAATTGAAGCTATTTATGTTTGAAAAGGTGTAAAGGAATTTTTATTGTAAATAAACATGTTTAAAAAGACATCTTTTCTTAAAAAAGTGGAAATTATTAAGTTCATAAAATTTAAATCGTTTTTGTCATTTGTCACATATATTTTTTTTTTATGTTCCCATTCTTTTTTGATATGTTTAAAACATAAATATTTTTTATTTAATTTAATTTATGTGAAAAGACCAAATGATCTTAATTGATCCCATTTCTTGATAATCAACAAAACTCATTTTTCAAACTTCATAAAAATATACTATATATATATATATATATTAAACTGCATTGCAGAATGAAATTAAAAGATATATTTTAACAACTGAACGCCTAAGATAATCTGTGTCTGACCTTGATCTTCACGCGATCACATTTTATACTTGAAACAATAATAAAACATCATACTATATTTCACTTAAAATATAATCTATATGTATATAAACTTCATTTTAAACTTATGCGTAAAAGAACCCATTAAGGAACAAATTAAACCCAACATTTCAGCGAATGAATACCTAAAATAATCAGCGTATGATCTTAATCTTCAAACCATTCAAATTGCTTTCTTGGAAATAATAACAAAACTTTCTTGGAAATTTAATAATTGTTCTGAAACTTCCTTTTCCAGCTAACAAAATAATAAATAAATTTAATTAACACTCAATATGAGACCACAGCGGGCAGCCTACCAATTCGATCGGCAAACTACAGCTAAACCATATCGATAAATTCCACATCAATTTACGAAGTATAGCCATCTAGGAAAAGGAAACAAAATCGAATGCTCTCTTTTGCTTCGCACTTAGCTATGTTCCAAAGCCTGATAATGAGCTCTTTATAACGCCTTAAACTGAAAGCATTGGAAACCATTTTCGAAGGTAGTTTTCCTTCCATTTCATTTTCATTTTCTTCTGTTATTTTCTTTTAAATTTTCTCTCTTTCTTTTAAAAATTTTTTCCATATTATTTCATTGCAAAAGTTTCTTTTGAACCTCTACCACAGACTTGTAAAAATTATTTTTATTCTTTTTTTTTTTTATTAAAAATGAAAAAATAAAAAAAAAATAGAACTCGCATTTTTTTCCTTGTGTTTACTTTTTTAAACTTTTACAATGAAAATCTCTAGCATAATTAGACTAGAAATAAATGGAAGTCCGACGCTTGAATGGGTTCGGAAATAATGAAGAAAATGGTATGATAAAAAACTAAATGTGGATGCAGAAAAAGTATAAGTACAGAACTTGGGAAAACGTATTAAGATACAAAGGATTTATTTCTTTTATCCCCTTTAATTATGTTTTTTCGGCCTTGTGTAGAATACATTGAAAATGATGCCGACTGCCTTTTTAATTTCACATATTTCTTTTAAAATGCTGCAATAAATAATGCAACTTGATTCTTCAATATAAATTTTCTCCGGTGGTTCTTTTAATTTTCTTTTCTTTTTTTATTGAAGCTATTTATGTTTGAAAAGGTGTAAAGGAATTTTTATTGTAAATAAACATGCTTAAAAACCCTCTTTGTTTAAAAAAAAAGTGGAAAGAATATTTAGTTCATAAAATATAAATCTTTTTATCATTAGCAGATATTCATTTTTTTATGTTCTCAGACTTTTTTTATATGTTTAAAACGTAAATACTTCTAATTTATTTTGTTTTATATGAAAGGGAACTTCCGCGTATAAATTTTTAACGCTGGTCCTTTTTTTCTACACGTTAATAAAACATGCATACAAATTGTTGTACAACATCAGCTTTCAAATTGAATTACATAAAAACTTATTACTCTGATATTTCAATCAGTAGAAATATTATGCCGAGGAAAAATGACAAAAATGTTTTTATTTTTATATTTTTAAAGAACATGTTATGCTTAAAAGGCATTGCAGAACGAATTTTGGAAACGATTTAAATTTTGTAAATTAAATATTTTTCCACTTTTTTAAACAAAGGGGTTTTTTTTAACATGTTTATTTACAAAAAAATTCCTACACCTTTTCAAATTAAATAACGTCAATTAAAAAAAAATTAAATTAGAAATATTTAAGTTTCAAAACATTTAAAAAGTCTGAAGACATAAAAAAATGAATTATCCGCTAATGATAAAACGATTTAAATTTTATGAAATAAATATTTTTTCCAATTTTTTAAACAAAGAGATATTTTTAATCATGTTTATTTACAATAAAAATTCTTTACACCTTTTCAAACATAAATAGATTCAATAAAATGAAAATAAAAAAGAACCACCGTATTGATTGAACCACCATTTATATTGACGAATGAAGTTGGATTTTTTTTATTGCAGCATTTTAAAAGAAATATGGAAATAAAAAAGGTCAGCATCATTTTCAATGCATTCTACACAAGGCCGAAAAAGACATAATTAAAGGGGGATAAAAGAAATATAATCCTTTGTATCTTAATAGCGTTTTTCCAACTTCTGTACATATACTTTTTTCTGCATCCTCATTTAATTTCTTTTCATACACTTTTTCTTCATTATTTCCGAACCCATTCAAGCGTCCGACTTCCATTTATTTCTAGTCTAATTATGCTTGAGATTTTCATTGTAAAAGTTTTTAAGAAAAAAAAAGTAAACACAAAGAAAAAAATGCGAGTTCTGGATTTTTTTTTCTTTATTTTTCATTTTTAATAAAAAAAAAATAATAAAGAATAAAATTATTTTTACAAGTCTGTGGTAGAGGTTCAAAAGAAGCTTGCGATGAAATAATATGGAAAAAATTGGTAAAAAGAAAGAGAGAAAATTTAAAAGAAAGAAAAACTGAAAATGAAATGGATGGAAAACTACCTTCGAAAATGGTTTCCAATGCTTTCAGTTTAAGGCGTTATAAAGAACTCATTATCCAGGCTTTGGAACCTAGCTAAGTGCGAAGCTAAAAGAGCTTTTTCGATTTTGTTTCTTTTCCTGGATGGCTATACTTCGTAAATTGATGTGGAATTTATCGATATGGTTTAGCGCTAGTTTTCCGATAGAAATGGTAAGCTTCCCGCTGTGGCCTCGTATTGAATGTTATTTAATTCATTTATTATTTTGTTAGCTTGAAAGGAAATTTAAGAACAATTATTAAATTTCCAAGAAAGTTTTTGTCGTTATTTCAATGTAAAGAATTTGAATGGTCTGAAGATTAAGATCAAGGACTTATTATTTTAGGCATTCCGTCGCTAAAAAATGGTTTAATTATATTCTATTGCCTTTTACGCATCAGTTTAAAATGAAATTTATATACATATAGATTATATTTTACAAAATATAGTATGATGTTTAGTTGTTATTTCTAGTTATCAATTTTAATGGTTTGAAGATTAAGATCAAACACTGATTATTTTAGGCATTCAAGTCACTGAAATGTAGGGTTTAATTTAATTCTGTAATGTATTTTACGCATAATTTAAAAATGGAGTTTAACCACTTATAGATTATATTTTTAAGTGAAATATAGTTTGATGTTTTATTATTATCTCAAGTATAAAAATGTGATCGTCTGAAGATCAAAAATCTTCAAATTATCACTAATTATCTTAATCTACACTAATTATCTCAGGAGTTCAGTTGCTAAAATATATCGTTTAATATCATTCTGTAATGCAGTTTAATATATATATATATATAGCATATAGTATATATTTTTTGAAATATATAGTATGGGGTTTTGCTATTATTTCCAAGTAATGTAATCGTTTTAAGATCAAGGTCTTTTCACATAAAATAAATAAAATTAGAAGTATTTAAGTTTTAAAACATAACAATAAAGTCTGAGGACATAAAAAATGAAAATCTGCTAATGATAAAACAATTTATATTTTATGAACTAAATATTTTTCCACTTTTTTTTTAAAGAAAGAGGTTTTTTAAACATGTTTATTTACAATAAAAACTTCTTTACAACTTTTCAAACATAAATAGCTTCAATAAAAAAAGAAAAAAAAAGTAAAAGAAACATCAGAGAAAAATTTATATTGAAGAGTCTAGTTGCATTTTTTTTTTTGCAGCATTTTAAAAGAAATATGTAAAAATAAAAGGGCCGTCAGCATCATTTTCAATGCATTCTACACAAGGCCGAAAAAGACATAATTAAAGGGGGATAAAAGAAATATAATCCTTTGTATCTTAATAGCGTTTTTCCAAGTTCTGTACATATACTTTTTTCTGCATCCTCATTTAATTTCTTTTATAATCTTTTCTTCATTATTTCCAAACCCATTCAAGCGTCCGACTTCCATTTATTTCTAGTCTAATTATGCTTGAGACTTTTCATTGTAAAAGTTTAAAAAAAAAAAATAAAGTAAACACAAAGAATAAAAAATGCGAGTTCTAGATTTTTTTTTCCTTTTTCTTTATATTTCATTTTTAATAAAAAAAAAAAATGAAGAAAAAAAAATTATTTTACAAGTCTGTGGTAGAGATTCAAAAGAAACTTGCGATGAAATAATATGGTAAAAATTGGTAAAAGAAAGAGAGAAAATTTAAAAGAAAGAAAAGAGAAAAAAAAAAATGAAAATGAAATGGATGGGAAACTACCTCCGAAAATGGTTTCCAATGCTTTCAGTTTAAGGCGTTATAAAGAACTCATTATCCAGGTTTTGGAACCTAGCTAAGTGCGAAGCAAAGAGAGCTTTCGATTTTGTTTCCTTTTCCTGGATGGCTATACTTCGTAAAATGATGTGGAATTTATCGATATGGTTTAGCCGTAGTTTGCCGATCGAATTGGTAGGCTGCCCGCTGTGGCCTCATATTCAATGTTATTAAATTTATTTATTATTTTGTTAGCTTGAAAGGAAGTTTACGAACTCTTATTAAATTTCCAAGAAAGTTTTGTTGTTATTTCCAAGTAAACAATTTGAATGTCCTGAAGATTAAGATCAAGAACTGATTATCTCAGATATTAAGTCGATAAAATGTATCATTTAATTTAATTCTATAATACGTTTTATTTATAATTTGAAAATGGAGTTTATATACGTATTGATTATATTTACAAAAAAAATATAGTATGATGTTTAGTTGTTATTTCCTAGTGGAGAATTCTATCATCTGAAGATTATCTTAGCAAACAATAATTATCTTAGACGTTCAAATGCAAAGATGTATCTTTTAATTAATTCTGTAAAAAGTATTTTAAGCATAATTTAAAATGGGTTTTATATGCACATAAATTATATTTTAAATGAAATATAGTATGGTGTTTTATTATTGTTTCCAAGTATAAAATGTGATCGTCTCAAAGTCAATGTCAAACACTGATTATCTTAGGCGTTCAGTTGCTAAAATGCATCGTTTCATTTCATTCTGTAATGCAGTTTAAAGTATATATACATATAAATATATTATATATTTTATGAGATATATAGTATTTTGTTTTGCTATTATGTGCAAGTAATGTAATCGTCTTAAGAGCAAGGTCTTTTTCACATAAAATAAATTAAATTAGAAGTATTTAAGTTTTAAACCCTAACAATAAAGTCTGATGACATAAAAAATGAATATCTGCTAATGATAAAACGATTTAAATTTTATGAACTAAATATTTTTCCACTTTATTTAAACAAAGAGGTTTTTTCAAACATGTTTATTTACAATAAAAATTCACGCTTTTACACATTTTCAAACATAAATAGCTTCAATAAAAAGAAAAAAAATTAAAAGAACCACCAGAGAAAAATTTATATTGAAGAATCAAGTTGCATTTTTTATTGCAGCATTTTAAAAGAAATATGTAAAACAAAAGGGCCGTCAGCATCATTTTCAATGCATTCTACACAAGGCCGAAAAAGACATAATTAAAGGGGGATAAAAGAAATATAATCCTTTGTATCTAATAGTTTTTTCTGTACATATACTTTTTTCTGCATCCTCATTTAATTTCTTTTATACCTTTTTCTTCATTATTTCGAACCCATTCAAGCGTCGACTTCCATTTATTTCTAGTCTGATTATGCTTGAGACTTTTTCATTGTAAAAGTTAAAAAAAAAATAAATAAAGTAAACACAGAGAAAAAAAAATGGAGTTCTAGATTTTTTTCTTTATTTTCATTTTTAATAAAAAAAATGAAAAAAAAGAATAAAATTATTTTTACAAGTCTGTGGTAGAGGTTCAAAAGAAACTTGCGATGAAATAATATGGAAAAATTTGGTAAAAGAAAGAGAGAAAATTTAAAAGAAAGAAAAGAAAAAAAATGAAAATGAAATGGATGGAAAACTACCTTCGAAAATGGTTTCCAATGCTTTCAGTTTAAGGCGTTATAAAGAGCTCATTATCCAGGCTTTGGAACCTAGCTAAGTGCGAAGCAAAAGAGCTTTCGATTTTGTTTCCTTTTCCTAGATGTCTATACTTCGTAAATTGATGTGGAATTTATCGATATGGTTTAGCGCTAGTTTGGCAATCGAATAGGTAGGCTGCCCGCTGTGGCCTCGTATTGAATGTTATTAAATTCCTTTATTATTTTGTTAGCTTGAAAGGAAATTTAAGAACAATTATTAAATTTCCAAGAAAGTTTTGTTGTTATTTCCAAGTAAACAATTTGAATGGTCTGAAGATTAAAATCAAGCACTGATTATTTTTGATATTCATTCGCTAAAATGTATTAAGTCGCGTTTAATTTCAATCTTTAATGCATTTTTTAAGAACAATTTTAAAGCAGATTTATCTGCATATGGATTAGATTACCAGTGGATGAAATATAGTACAAAAATGTGCAATGAAGTATGCTTTTTCAAAACATACATTAATTAAACTTATGCATTTGTCATCAAACGAAATAATTGAAATTTTCAGAAACTATCGTCTCAAAGTAATAATAATTTTGTGCGTTCAGTTGCTAAAATTGAATTTCATTAACCCAAAAGAATCATATAAATATTATATATTTTCCAAAATTAGTATTCTTATCAGTTTCTTTTCACATAAAAATAAATTAAATTAAAAGTATTTACGTTTTTAAACAACAATCAATAAAGTCTGAGAACATAAAAAAAAATTATTTATTAATAATAAAACGATTTAAATTTTATGTACTAAATATTTTCCACTTTTTTAAACAAAGAGGTTTTTAAACGTGTTTATTTACAATAAAAACTCCTTTACACCTTTTCAAACATAAATAGCTTCAATAAAAAAAAAGAAAAGAAAAGTAAAAGAACCACCAGAGAAAATTTATATTGAAGAATCAAGTTGCATTTTTTTTATTGCAGCATTTTAAAAGAAATATGTAAAAAAAAAGGGCCGTCAGCATCATTTTCAATGCATTCTACACAAGGCCGAAAAAGACATAATTAAAGGGGGATAAAAGAAATATAATCCTTTGTATCTTAATAAAAGTTTTCCCAAGTTCTGTACACATACTTTTTTCTGCATTTAATTTAATTTTTTTCTTTTTCTTCATTATTTCCGAACCCATTCAAGCGTCCGACTTCCATTTATTTCTAGTCTAATTATGCTTGAGACTTTTCATTGTAAAAGTTTAAAAAAAAATAAAGTAAACACAAAGAATAAAAAAATGCGAGTTCTAGATTTTTTTCCTTTTTTTTTATATTTCATTTTTAATAAAAAAAAAAATAAAAAAAGAATAAAAATTATTTTTACAAGTCTGTGGTAGAGGTTCAAAAGAAACTTGCGATGAAATAATATGGAAAAAATTGGTAAAAGAAAGAGAGAAAATTTAAAAGAAAGAAAAGAGAGAAAAAAAAATGAAAATGAAATGGATGGGAAACTACCTCCGAAAATGGTTTCCAATGCTTTCAGTTTAAGGCGTTATAAAGAGCTCATTATCCAGGCTTTGGAACTAGCTAAGTGCGAAGCAAAGAGAGCTTTCGATTTTGTTTCCTTTTCCTGGATGGCTATACTTCATAAAATGATGTGGAATTTATCGATATGGTTTAGCCGTAGATTGCCGATCGAATTGGTAGGCTGCCCGCTGTGGCCTCATATTCAATGTTATTAAATTTATTTATTATTTTGTTAGCTTGAAAGGAAGTTTACGAACTCTTATTAAATTTCCAAGAAAGTTTTGTTGTTATTTCCAAGTAAACAATTTGAATGGCCTGAAGATTAAGATCAAGAACTGATTATCTCAGACATTAAGTCGATAAAATGTATCATTTAATTTAATTCTATAATACGTTTTATTTATAATTTGAAAAAGGAGTTTATATACGTATTGACATATTTACAAAAAATATAGTATGATGTTTAAAGTTATTTCCTAGTGGCTAATTCTATCATCTGAAGATTATGTTAGCAAACAATAATTATCTTAGGCGTTCAAATGCAAAGATGTATCTTTTAATTACATTCTGTAAAGTATTTTAAGCATAATTTAAAATGGGTTTTATATGCACATAAATTATATTTTAAACGAAATAGAGTATGGTGTTTTTATTATTGCTTCCAAGTATAAAAATGTGATCGTCTCAAAGTCAATGTCAAACACTGATTATCTTAGGCGTTCAGTTGCTAAAATGCATCGTTTAATATTATTCTGTAATGCAGTTTAAAGTATATATACATATGAATATATTATATATTTTATGAGATATATAGTATTTTGTTTTGCTATTATGTGCAAGTAATGTAATCGTCTTAAGATCAAGGTCTTTTCACATAAAATAAATTAAATTAGAAGTATTTAAGTTTTAAACCTAACAATAAAGTCTGATGACATAAAAAAAATATCTGCTAATGATAAAACGATTTAAATTGTATGAACTAAATATTTTTCCACTTTATTTAAACAAAGAGTTTTTTCAAACATGTTTATTTACAATAAAAATTCCTTTATACATTTTCAAACATAAATAGCTTCAATAAAAAAGAAAGAAAAGGAAAAGAACCACCAGAGAAAATTTATATTGAAGAATCAAGTTGCATTTTTTTATTGCAGCTTTTTAAATGAAATATTTAAAAAGAAGAATGCATTCTCGATGCATTACGTTCTAAACAAGTCTGAGAACATAAAATAATGAATATCTACTAATGTTAAAACGATTTAAATTTTGAACTAAATATTCTTTCCACTTTTTTAGACAGTTTTTTCAAACATGTTTATTTACAATAAAAACTTATTTACACCTTTTTAAACATAAATAGCTTCAATAAAAAAAAAGAAAAGTAAAAGTAAAAAAGAACCACCAGAGAAAAGTTATATTGAAGAATCAAGTTGCACTATTTTCTCTTGCAGCATTTAAAAAAAGAAATATGTAAAATAAAAGGGCCGTCAGCATCATTTTCAATGCATTCTACACAAGGCCGAAAAAGACATAATTAAAGGGGGATAAAAGAAATAAAATCCTTTGTATATTAATAGCGTTTTTCCAAGTTCTGTACATATACATTTTTCTGCATCCTCATTTAATTTTTTTATAATCTTTTTCTTCATTATTTCCGAACCCATTCAAGCGTCCGACTTCCATTTATTTCTAGTCTAATTATGCTTGAGACTTTTCATTGTAAAAGTTTAAAAAAAAAAAAGTAAACACAAAGAAAAAAAAATGCGAGTTCTAGATTTTTTTTCTTTTTTTGTTTATTTTTAATTTTTAATAAAAAAAAAAAAAAATGAAGAATAAAAATTATTTTTACAAGTCTGTATTAGAGGTTCAAAAGAAACTTGCGATGAAATAATATGGAAAAATTGGTAAAAAAAGAGAGAAAATTTAAAAGAAAAGAGAAAAAAAAAAAAATAAAAAATGAAATGGATGGGGAAAACTACCTCCGAAAATGGTTTCCAATGCTTTCAGTTTAAGGCGTTATAAAGGGCTCATTATCCAGGCTTTGGAACCTAGCTAAGTGCGAAGCAAAGAATACTTTCGATTTTGTTTCCTTTTCCTAGATGGCTATACTTCGTAAAATGATGTGGAATTTATCGATATGGTTTAGCCGTAGTTTTCCGATCGTATTGGTAGGCTGCCCGAGGTGGCCCCATACTGAATGTTATTAAATTTATTTATTATTTTGTTAGCTTGAAAGCACACAATTATTAAATTTCCATGAAAGTTTTGTTATCATTTCCAATTGACCAATTTGTTAGTCTGAAAGAATATCTTAACAAACACTGACTTTCTAAGACGTTCAGTAGCTAAAAGGTGTTTAATTTCATTCGCTAATACCTTTTACATAAACTTTAAAATGGAGTTTTTCACATATAGATTGTATTTTCAGCGTAATATAGTATGATGTTTTTTTATTATTTCCAAGTGAACCATTCTATCATCTGAAGATTATCTTAACAAATACTGATTATTTTAGACGTTCAGTCGCTAAAATGTATTTTTAATTTCATTCTTTAATACATTTTACGAACAATTTCAAAATAGAATTGATCCACATAAAAATTAAATTTCCTGAAAATAGTATGAAATATACAATAAAGTATGCTTTTAAAAAAATATATTAATTAAACTTATACAATCATAGTCAAAGGAAATAATTGAAATTTTCAATAAACTATTCATGAATGCAAGCTTGTTTTGGTGATCATACAAATTATTAGCATAAATTATATTTTATATCTTCGATATATAGGTAATAGCTCTTTATAATTTCAAAAAAACTCTCTGTTTTGTTCTTGAATAAATTTACTTTGATTTTTTGATTGAAATTTTCGATTTTGGTAATTGAAATACGTTACAAAATTTTGGATATCTAATATTATGAAAAAAATCTGCTAAATTCTGAGTTCAGTTAATGACATGAAAATATTTATTCATATGTGAACACGAATAAATGTTTAGGTCAAATTCTCTAAGCTATATTATTCGCTATTTCAAAAGCTATTTCATTTTTGGTTTATTTATTACATATACACTCATGTCCATAAATTAAGGATAATGAAGTTCAGGCAAAGATAGAGAGACAGAATCAAAACAAATTTGACTTATTTGTAAAGTCTATTTATTAAACAAAAGGCAAAGAGCAAAAAGATGCTATATGTTTGACATAATTAATAAAAATTGCGATTTTTTTCTCCCTGGAGCAAATTTAAAAAAGAACCTATTTACAAAAAACAGTATAACATGGTTAGTATGAGGGTTAATATGGAGTATGTCTCCCGGACGATGCAATACCGGCCTTACAACGCCTAGGCATGCTGAGTATCAAATTATCATTCTGATCTTGGGAAATATTACACCACTCATCAAGCAATGCCCTCCGAATTTCCAGTTGACAGGTGGGAGGGGGTTGACGGGCTGCAATTCGTCGGCCAAGCATATCCCACATGCTCTATTGGATTCAAGTCCGGTGAGTATGCTGGTCAATCCATACGGGTGATATCCTCCAATTTAAGGCATTCGTCTACAATGTTTGCACGGTGAGGACGGGCGACAGTAAGTTGCGGTAAGTTGAACACATCTGACAGGCCTACGAGCATATATAGACCAATGTCCCCTAAGCGTCTGTACACGGTCTGCCTTTGAAACTGTCGTACCGGTAGCTGAAGAGAGCTGACGAGACAGGTCTGATGCTGTACTCCGTCGGTTTCTTTTGGCAGTAACTGCTAAATACCGGTCCTCATTCGGCGTTGTAACTCGGGGGCGACCTGTGCTGTAACATCTACTCACATTACCATCATCTTGGAATCGTTGCCAAAGACTGGAGATGACATTCTGGGCGATTCCAAGTTCCTCGGATACTTCCAGCTGGTACGTCCACATTCCAGTCATCCGATAATTCTACCACGTAAAAAAAACCCAAATGCTTCCTTTGTTCCATAACTATGCGGTTATTGCACTGAAAGGCTTTTAAAGCGCTTGTGAACAATTTTACTTCTTTGCTACCGTTCCTTATATACCCCTCTGTTACACTCTCGTCATTGTGACGTACTATCCGCGCCATCTGGTGGTTTCCTGTAATGTGAATATATTCTTCTTCAAGATGTGTGTGATAATTCTACAGGTAAAATTTTTATTTTAGAGTTCAATTTCTGTGTGATTTTGAATGATCCTTAATTTATGGACATGAGTGTACTATATGAATGGTAGCTATCCCTTTTACGAATAATGAATAAATTGTTAAACGTTTCGTTTTTATACATACACTGGTGTCCAAAGGTAAGCAAAAATCGTAAAATGCGAAAAAGATGGAGTAAATATTCGTAAAATTATTCCAAATTTCATGCGGATATTAATTGGGTAAAGAAGAAACATTGGGTTTATGCAAAACTTTTCAGTCGACTACGTCCTGTGCGAAACACCTGCGCATGTCGGAACGCAGAGAAACCGATTTGCGCAGCATAGGCAGTTCAGACAAGTTTCGTTCAACTTCTGTGCGAAGGAACGTTGTTAACCATCAAACAAGGTGAATGATGGCACAAAGACGCCAATTGGACATGTTTGCGGAAGAAAGAATCGTTGGAATGCTGGAATCCGGAAGATCACAAAAGGAGTGCTCGAATTTTAAATGTGGACCAGTCTGTGATCTCAAGACTGTGGCAGAGGTTCAAAGAACCGGAGATGCTACCCAACAACCAATATCAGGTCGACAAAGAGTCACAACCCCTAGCCAAGACCGATATCTGGTAATAAGTGCGCGACGTCAGAGGGGCAGTACTGCCAGAGCACTGGGTTCGGTACTCACAGTCGCCACAGGAATACTGTTTACAGGACAGAGAGATTTTGAGACAAACTGTTTACAGGAGACTCAATCATGCTGGCCTGTATGCGAGAAGTCCAGCAGTTTACATTCCTCACGTCTGCGCATAAACGCGCTCGTTTGAACTGGAGTTGGAACCACAACATTGGAGTGCGGGAGAGTGGACCAATGTGATGTTCAGTGACGAGTCCTGGTTTAGCCTGAGTAGTGATTCTCGTCGGGTAACGATATGGAGAGAACGTGGAACACGTTTTGAACCAAGAAACATAACAGAAAGAATATCATTTTCTATCAAAGGGAGTAATGGTATGGGCAGGCATCATGATGGACGGCCGCACATACCTCCATTTCTTTGACACGGGGTCTGTGACTGGTCAAAGATACAGAGACGAAGTTCTTGAGCCTTATGTTCGCTTGGTTAGAGGTGCTGTCGGTCCTGACTTCATATTCATGGATAATAATGCGCCATGTCACCGATCGGTGCTGGTTGATGGCTTCCTTGAAACGGAAAACATGCAACGCATGTCGCGGCCTGCGAACTCCCCTGATTTAAATCCTATCGTGCATGTATGGGATATGCTCGGGAGACAAATTGCAGCCCTTTCGCACCCACCAAGTTCCGTTACAGAACTGAAGAGAGCTCTCCAAGAAGATTGGAACCGTTTGAGCCCACAACTCATTCATCATCTCATAGCAAGTATGGTAAATCGCTGTGCAGCGTGCCTGGCTGTCAGAGAAAACCGCACGCCATATTAAACTGCAGCATCAGTATTTTATTTAATGTTTTCTTTCATTTTTTCTTTAAAGTGTGTACCCTTGCTATGTTCAGTTTTCATTCAAACTGCTACTTTGGATAATAAAATTAATTATTATCGTTCTTTTGATTTGGTTTCTTATTTTATAACCATTTTACACTCGCATATCACGTTTCCCGCCATTTTGATTTACAGTTCCTTCTATATTCACATGATTATCAATTATGATTAACTTTGGACACCAGTGTACATTATTTTCCATTAATATACCAGCACTTGCTGAAATACGAACATTATTAATAATAATAAATAATTAAGCCTTCTAAAAGTTAAAAATTGAAAAAAAAAATGTATTGCTAATATCTCTCTAAACTCATAATATTTTGATACTTGTATTGAGTGAGCAATAAATATTTATCAAGCATAAACGATTTGCTGGTAAATTATTCAATTTAAAAATATATAGTCGTAATAAAAAATTAATAAAATTTTAGAAGTTTTAGAAGTTAATAAACAAATATATACAACTGTAAAAATATTCTGGTGTGCACTATCACATCTTCATTCATTAAATGAATTTATTCATTTCGTCTTCATTCATTAAATGTACTAAGAATGCATGCGTGGAAATTTCTTAAAGATATTCAAAAAGTTTTAAAACAAATATTATTTTTAAACGTTAAGTTTTAATCTATGTGAGACCTATTTCTATATTAAACTAATTAATTACTATGATTATTTATAAGATATTATATTATATTAGATGATCATATATTATACTATGCCTTCCGATTAACAGAAACACTGCAGATTGATATTTCAAATACCAAAAGTTATTTGACTAGATTCAAAATATTTTTCCATATTTTTGCTTTCACTTTATGAATTATTATTAATATTAGAATTATTACAGTTTGATCTTTTGTCAGTTCTTAAATTATGTATAACTGTGATTTCCTGTTCATTAATTCGTTAAATTAAAGTTGAAATGATTAAAAAAAAATTAATTTAATTCCCAAAACACTTCCAAATAATATGGACAATATTTAAATACTAATATTTTAAAAGTTTCATTCATTATATGCAAATCAATATAGTTGTATTTCAAAATTAAATAATAGGCATTTTAAAATTTTTAAATATCTTTGAAAAATGTTCTCCAGAAAAATATTGGGCAATTTTAACTTAATTTAAAATGTATTCAGTCATTAATTTAGACAGTTCAGTTTTTATATTAATATTTCAGGTATTACATTAATATTTCATTTATTGCATTAATATTTCAGACATTAATATTAATATATCAAGTTATTAATAATATATATATTCAATTATTAATCTTATATTCAACTTTTAATTTAGTGTATTCAGTTATTTAACTTCATAAATCATATAAATGATCTAATCAAGTCTCGATTCGTACATATATTTGCATGGTAAGCAAACTAAATCCATAATCAAACAGTTAACTAATCATTTGAAGTCATGTACCGTTTCAGCAAAAATTAAATCTCACTTATTATCTAAGAAATCAATTTAAAGGGAGTTTAAAATTATGTATTATCAAAACTTCAGTGTAGGTTTCTTGAGATAAGTAATGAAGTTTTGAATTATTCATGTATAGAGAATTTTCAATTAATTTTCTCCATCCTCCTTATTACTTTTATTTAAATGTTGACAAAATATTCCGTGTTACAGATTTATATAATATATGAATCTTGATATAGTTTTTGACGTCTGCAAATTTATACATTGAAATAATTTGAATTAAATTCAGCATTATCAATTCATTCTTTAAATCAGCAACATGATGCATTATTTTTAATTTAGATTTGCAAAATTGTTTTTTTTTTAATGTTTTCGAGAAGAAAACTATGTTAAAAAATACAATATTATAAGAAAATATGTCTTTGTTTTAGTTAGTATTGTATTTTAATTAAAGATTTGCAAAAATAGTTGTTTTTAAAGTTTTTTTTTTTTTTTTATTTTATTAAGGAAACTATGTTAAAAATACAATGTTTTTAAGAAAACATGCCTTTTGTTTTAATTATTATTAAATGAATTTGTATAAATTTATCTTTTCATACAATATTAATGCGAAACAATTTTTTATGATTATTTTGTAAATTTTGGTAATAATTAAAATTAAAGAAATTATTTTTTTATTCCTGTATTTTATTTTTATTAAATTATATATTTTTTTATTTTAAATTATAATTCATTTTAAATGGTAACTCTAAAATGTAAACGTTGTTAACTCTAAATGGTCTAAATAACAATAGCTAATTGTTATTTTATTTTAATTGTTATTCAATTTATTTTGTTGCTTATTGTAGTCTGTCAATGGGAATAAAAAACAATAATTAAATGTATCTTAATTTCATAAAAATAATTTAAATTAATAATTTAATTAATTTAAAAATTAAATTTAAATCTTAAAATTTTCTTAATTTTTAAAAATAATTATTTTAAAGCAATCAACTGAAATTACACTATCCGATATATTTTTATATAAATATATTTCGGTGGTAAAAAATTTTTATTCTGCTTTAGAGCTTTTAAAATTAACCCTTGATATTTCATTAAACATATTCAAAAATTAATATATATGTATATATTTTCTTATTTGATATATATTTCTTTGTTGAATTTTAGCAATTCAGCAGAATTCTCGGCAATATAAAAAATAATTAAATTATTGATTTAACGAAAATTAATCAAAAAGCATTGTATGACGTATTGTTTAGTTCAATATATTTAATATTTTAAATACATATATTACAATTTAATTTAATAAGCCAATAGAGAATATTATAAAAAAACAAAATTGCTAACATAGAAGCAAAGGCTTGATATTAAATATTATTCTTGATGTTCCATATGCCTCCTGTTGAATATTGAAAGCTTGCACAAAAAATTATTTAAAATTATCAAGAACTAAATTATTTAATTCATTAAATATCTCAAAAATGCAAAAGAAGATTGATTGAAGTGCATTTTAATATAAAGACATTATTTTGATGTTAGATAAAAATCTATAAATTTATACATATGAAAGATTGTTTTTACTATAATTCAGGTTACCCATTGAGGGTAAATTATGGACTATATATTGCTTGGTACTCTAATTTTATATGATTGATTTAAAAATGAATAAAAATTGTTTATTGAAGTGTATATATATATGTTTGCATTATATACAAAATTTTCTTATTCATACTTGTTTGTCAAAGAATAAAAATAAAAATCATTTAATAAAAAACCTTTCAAGTGGAAATAATCTGCTCACTTTTACTACGTGAAAAGAATTCAAATTCAGCTAAAAAAATTAAGTAGCACGGAAAATAAATCAAAACCAGAAACATGGAAACTAGAATTTCCAGTTCTTCACCACCTCAACGTCATTGCCAACTGAACTCAAATTAATCAACCGGTTGTAACCAGAAGTCCAGAAATGGGTAAAAATGGAAAATCTGAATACCCCATCCTTTTCCTATTCCTTCTCCTATTCACTGAAAATCGCATTAATCATTCACTTGGACCAAGAGTTTTCGACGATTCTATGAAGAACCTGCCAAAATCATTCGTTAAGTCACCAATTGTTGGATGAAAAAAGAGAGTGTGTCATAGAATATCCTGGTGAAGCTATATAATGGGGTTGGGGAAGACTTTGAAGCAACTACTTTTAATAGCTGCTAGTCCTGCAACTTTTTGCTCAACGACACTAATTAGCTCATAGATCTTACGCTGAGTGCTCATGATGGGCAGATGAATCTTTGAGTCAGTGCATTGGAGTTACTGAGCTGGTTTGGGGAGAGAGGGGAATCTTTGTATTGAGAAGTAAGTCAATCGTAAAGTTGGTGGAAAGTGATGCTTAGAACGTCCCATGAAGACCAAAATAAAGATAAAAATCTAAAAAATTCTTAAGATTTTCAGAGGTAAAGTAAGAATTAATAAAACTGATAATTATTTTTAGATTATTATCATTTAATGTTTATAATATTTTAAGGCTTAATCAGAAGGATATTTGAATATTTATTTATTTATTTAGAGTTTATATTTGTTTAAAACAGATTAACACGCATGTTTTTGTCTGCAAACATTTTTCAAACAGAATAAAAATGCCTTCACCTTCATTGTTATACAGTATATTTTTGTTTATATTTCATATAAAATGTTTTTTTTTTTTTAATATTTAATATCTTGATATACTTATATAAATGAGGGTCTTTCATCATGTTTATCAAGCAATATTTTATAGGAAACTTTGGGAAGAATAAATATTAAATTATACTTTATGACAAAGGTTAAAATAAAATGTATACACCCTTAAAAATATTTGAAATATATAGAACGTAGCATAAAAAATAGAGTTAACCTTAAAAAAACATTTTTTTTCTTTTTTAGAATGGTACACTGCTATATTATTCTCTATTTGAATAACACAAATATTTTTTGCGTAAAATGTGTCAAATACATATTTTGATATTTTTAAAACTCTGTACTACTACTTTCTCAGAATTGGTCTTATTTAAATGTTTTTATTATATGTTTATAGTTGAGAATAATAATTTAAATTAATTTCTTTATTTTAATTCATTTTAAAGTTTAATGAGATAAAAACAAAATTTTAACTTTGAACTTTATTAAAACTAGTATTAAACTTTATTTAAATCATTAAACTATTCATTTACTGTTTTTTATATAATGGTGCACAGTGAAAATATTAATTTTAACCATTTCACTTTTCGTTAACTATATGTATGAAGGAAAAAAAATTACTTTAAACAATGAATTGAAAACAGCAAAAAAGTATTCAAAGCGAAATTTTTTATTTTAGTGTTGCCCTACTAATAAAATATAATCATGTATAATATTTTATTTTGTAAAAATAATTTTGATTTAAATACTTCCGTAATCATTAATAAAAAATTTTTTTTTATTGCTAAAATGTAATGAATATGTTGTTTCAAAATATAAAAACTTTTTTCAATTCATTAATTATTTAATAGAATATTACATTCATTTATTTAAGTTCCCTTTATAATTTAATTAGTTCATCTTTTATACCCTTTGAAATTAACCAGCTTTGTTTATTTGCTTAAATGTCAAACGATGCCATTTAATTTGTTGCCTTTGTTTACTATAACAAGTAGTCGGAAACATCTTAATCATTTATCTTCCTTTTTTGTTATCTATTTATTTATTTTCTTTTTTTTTTTTTTTAATACTTCTTATATACGATTGTTTACTATAGCTGAGTAAATAGTTAAATACAAATAGCCGGAGCCGCAGACGGTAGCTTCTTTTATGGTGAAAAAAATAAGCCTTTAGTTTTATTTTATAAGTAGCTCATTATAAATATTTAGTCCATAGTAGCCAATAAAACTAAACACTGAAACAAAATACTTAAAGAATTTAAAATAAGTAGCTATTATATGAAATTTTATCTTATAATAATAATAAAAAAAAAACCTGGATAATATTTCTTGTTTAATGATTGCTTGAAATGCTTTTTATTCCTTGTAAAGTAGCATATTTACGCAATGATTTCATTCAATATATTTTTTGATGAAATTTCCAGCTTATAATAGAAATAAAAATGCTTTGCATGCATTGTAGAGTAGCATATTTACACAGAAAGAATTAAAAATAGTAGCTCTAATTTTATATATATAATATATATATATTTTTGTATATATAATTTTTAAAGAATTTTAAATAAGTAGCTATTATATGAAATTTTTATCTTATAATAAAAACAAAAAAATGGATAATATTTCTTGTTTAATGATTGTTTAAAATGCTTTCTGTCATTGTAAATAGCACATTTACACCATGATTTCATTTAATATATTTTTAATGAAATTTCCAGCATCCAATATAAATAAAATGCTTTTCAAACATTGCAAAAATAGTATATTTACACCCTGATTTTATTTAAAAATTTTTTTTTAATGAAGTTTCCAGCATCCTATATAGTTAAAATATTTTTTATCCATTGTAAGTAGCATTTTTAAACCCTGATCTCAGTTAATATATTTTTTTAATGAAATTTCCAGCAGCATACAATTTAAATAAAATGCTTTTCATCCATTGTAAAGTAACATATTTACACCATGATTTCACTTAATATATTTTAATGAAATTTCCAGCATCCAATATAAATAAAATACTTTTGATCCATAATAAAAGTAGCATATTTACACCATGATTTCATTTAATATATTCTAAATGAAGTTTCCAGCGGTCAATATAAATAAAAAGCTTTTCAAACATTGCAAAAATAGTATATTTACACCCTGATTTTATTTAAAAATACCTTAATGAAGTTTACAGCCTCCAATATAAATAAAATGCTTTCATCCATTGTAAAGTAGCATTTTTAAACCATGATTTCAATTAATATATTTAAAAGAAATTTCCAGTACCCAATATAAATAAAATGCTTTTCATCCATTATAAAGTAGCATATTTACAATTCATGATTTCGCTTAATATATTTTTTTGAAATTTCCAGCAATCAATAAAATAATCCTCCTTTCATCGAAAATCTAATAGTGTCAAACAGCATCCTTATTGTTAAAAACTGTAAATTAAATTTAATCTCATTGTTCTGCAAAAAAATTAAAAATACTATTTTTGCAATTATTGTTTTTCTGAATTAAATTTAAAAGTAAGATTATAAATAATTTTAATTCATGAGTATTAAATTTAATTTATGATAAAATATATTTACTACAATGATTAATGAGAAATAATTCTTTAGTCTATCACGCCATAAATATCTACATTAGTATTTCCTGTAATACATTTCTAGTGAAAATAATTTGCATTTCAGTAGAAAATAAACGAACCTAGAACGAACGTAAACAAATCTAGTAGAAATAATAAACTAAATAGTTTCCTGGAAGTCCTATTTAGAAATAATAGTTGAAATGCAAAATTGCTAAAGCATGATTTTCCTGTAGATAATGATCATATTTTTTGCTGTCTGTTTTACCATTTAATAAACCTCATTTATTCTTTTGAATATTTACTTTAATAATATAACATTAATATTATAATGTTTTTTTTTTTTAAATTTATAATATTATAATGAAATGCACAGTTTTTTTTAAATTTATAAAAAAAAATGCACTAAAAATATATTATTTTTGTTTTTTTATCTAATATATCATTTACCATCAATACCAGCTATTCGAATATCAATCTTTTCTTCACGCAAGCCGCACACGTTGCTAGATGCCAATGAGTCAGACAAATATATAAATATTCAATGTTCTAAATTGTTTTTTTTTACAAAGCATAAACAATCATTTTTCAAAAGAGTTTTTACACTCATGAATGTATAAATATTTATGATTTAAAATAGTTTTTTTACTCTTATGAATACATAAACTCTCAAGTTCTAAAAATAGGTTTTTATACTCAATTCATAAACACTAGTGTTCTAAAATATTTTTCACTCACGAATACAAAAAACATTTATGTTTTAAAAATAAGTTTTTGTATTCCTGAATACATAGATACTAATGTTTAAAAATAGGTTCTACATCCATGAATACATAAACACATGTTCTAAAATATTTTCTTGGAATTCATGAATACATAAACACTCATGTTCTAAATTATTTTTTACACCCATGAATACCTAAACACTGCTCTAATTTTTTTTTTTTTTTTTGCACTCATGAATACATAAACACTTATGTTCTAAAACATATTTTTACACTCACGACTTCATAAAAATTTATTTTCTAATTTTTTTTGCACTCATGAATACATAAACACGTTCTAAAATAGTTTTTGCATTCATGAACACATAAACACTAATATTTAAAATATATTTCACACTCATGAATACATAAACACTCATGTTCTAAAATAGGTTTTACAGCACATAAACATTTATTTTTCTAAAGTATTTATTTGCACTGATGAATACATATACACGGTATAAAATAGTTTTTACACTCATGAACACATAAACATTAATGTTTTAAAATAGATTTTACACTCATGAATGCATAAACACATGTTTTTTTAAAAATAGATTTTACACTCATGAACGCATAAACATTCATGTTCTAAAATAGTTTTTACAGTCACGAATACATAAACATTTACATTCTAAAATTGTTTTTTTTGCCGTCATGAATATATAAACACGTTCTAAAATAGATTTTTACATTCATGAATTCATAAACACTAATGTGTTAAAATAGATTTTAAACCCATGAATACATACACACTCATATTCTAAACTAGTTTTTTACACTCATGAGTCCATAAACACTTATGTTCTATAGTAAACTATATAAATAAGTTTATAGATTGGTATAACTAATTATGAATCGAATTTTACATGTAAAAGGAAAAATATTTAATTAAATAGTGAATATCTCATTATATGAGATTTCGACTATAAAATAAAATACGAATTAATTTAATATAAATAAATAGCTATTTTTTTAACTGCACAATAAACACTCAAGTTCTAAAAATATATATAAAATATTTAATATATTATATTTATATAAATATATAAAATATTTTTAATAAAACCTTTATTGATTAAAATGTGAGTGATTTCATATAAGAAAAATCTTTTCTATCAAATGTATTTTTAAAATGTCAATTTAACCATAGTGAAAATGTACATAAAATATATTCCAGTAGATATTGTAAATCAATACAATTTAATATATATTCAGAATAATAATATCAAAATAATACAGTAATCTTAGTAAGAGTTAGAGCCCTGTCAAGATTTAAACAGCTAAAATATTTATCAGTTGGTTATTTAAGATAAAACGCAAGTAGCAAAGATTTGCTTAAAAAAAAAAGATAAATTTATTAAATGTAAACAAACGATGGAAGAAAGTGAAAACAAATTATTTGAATAAAGATTTAAAATGAATAAATAGCTATTTTTTAACTGTACAATAAATACTCACGTTCTAAAATATTTTTATTAAATCCTTTATTGATTATAAGAAAATATTTTCTATCAAATGTATTTTACAATATCCATAGTGAAAAAATACTTAAAATATATTCAGTAGATATTTTAAATCAATATAATTTAATATATATCCACAGAATAGAGTATAGAATCAGCTCTGTCAGATTTAAACAGCTCAAGTATTTATCAGTCGGGTGCGCGGAAGATCTACCTCCCCGTGCTGCACCTGGTAACACTTTTCAGTGGCTAAAAGATCTGCAACTTGGCATTATTGTTAGATTAATGAACTCTGTCGCAGCATGTTTTGTTGTATTTGTTGTATTATTTTGTTGTTGTTGTATGTTTTTTTTTCGTTGTTCTATTTTTTTGCTGTAACTGTTCATAATCTGCCATTGGAAATAAAAAAAGTATTTATCAGTCGGTAATTTAAGCTAGAATGCGCGAAACAAAGATTCAGCAAAAAAAAAAAAAAAAAAAAAAGGATGAATTTATTAAATATCCACAAACGTGCTTAGCTAAATCTGGCTGGATTAACTCTCACTAATGGAATGCCTTCTTAAAGGTAGAAAGAAAACAGGCTCACAAATTTTAAAACGGGAATGTTTCTGTTTAAAATCATACAGTGCAAAGTAAAAAGTCAAACTAATTTATTTTAATTACATGAGTATATTGGTTTTTGAGGATTTAGCAACGAAAAGAAATCCAAGAAATATCATTTACACTCCTGAATACACAAATACTCATGTTCTAAAATTGTTTATTACATTTCTGAATACTTAAACACTTGTTGTAAAATAGCTTTTTACACTCATGAATACACAAACTCTTATATTCTGAAATAGTTTTTTTTTTGTACTAATGAGTATATAAACATGTTGTAAAATACCTTTTTACACTCCTGAATACACAAACACTCATGCTCAAAAATTGCTTTTTACACTTGTGAATGCTTAAACACTCATGTTCTATAATAATCTATATAAATAAATTTAAATATTGGTATATATAATTATGATTCGTATTCTACACGTCAAATGAAAATATTTAATATAATTAGTGGATATAGCTATTTATGAGATATGCTTTATATAAAATAAAACACAGATTAAGTTAACATAAATAAATAGCTGTTTTTTTAACTGTACAATAAATACTCGCGTTCTAAAAATATTTATTAAATACTTTATTGATTATAATAATGAGTTTTTTCTTAGAAGAAAAATATTTTCTATCAAATGTATTTTGAAATATCGATTTATCCATAATGTAAAGTAAATAGAAGATTAGATATTGTAAAATCAATATAATTTAATATATATATATACATATATATAATAAAAGTTATCTTAGTAAGAGATAGAGCAGTCCTGTCAAGATTTAAACAGCTAAAATATTTATCAGTCAGTAATTTAAACTAAAACGCACGTAACAAAGATTGAGTTAAAAAAAAAAAGATGAATTTATTAAATATCCACAAACGAGCTTAGCTAAATCTGCCTGCATTAACTCTCACTAATGGAATGCCTTCTTAAAAGGTTGAAAGAAAACAGGCTCACAAATTTCAAAATGGGAATTTTCAGTTTAAAATCATACAGTGCAAAGTAAAAGTGAAAATAATTTATTTTAATTACATGAGTAAATCGGTTTTTGAGGATTTAGCAGCGAAAAGAAATCCGTGAAATATCGCTTTACACTCATGAATACATAAACACTCATGTTCAAAAAAACAGTTTTTTTCACTTCTGAATATACAAACACTCATGTTCTAAAATTGTATTTTACACTTCTGAATACATAAACATTCGTGTTCTTAAATAACTTTCTACACACATGAATACGTAAACACTCATATTCTATATAATACACTATAAGAATATATTTATATATAAATAAATTTAAAGATTGATATATCTAATTATGATTCGTATTTTGTCAAATGAAAATATTTAATTAATTAGTGGATCTAGCATTTTATGAGATATGATATATAAAATAAAACACAGATTAATTTAAAATAAATATATATATATTTTATTAACTGTACAATAAGCACTCACTTTCTAAAATATTTGTATTGCCTTTCTAAACATTTTAATATCTTTATTGATTAAAAATGTGACTTAGTTGTCTTAAAAAATATTTTCTATAAAATATATTTCTGCTTTAAAAAAAAATATCTTTTAAAATATTTTCTATAAAATATATTTTAAAATATCGATTTATTCATAGTGAATAAATAAATAAAATATTTTACAGCAAATATTGTAAATCAATAAAATTTAATATATATTCAAAGAATAGAGTGACCTTAATAAGAGTTATAGCAGCCCTGTCAAGATTTAAACAGCTAAAATATTTATCAGTCGGTAATTTAAGTAAATGCATGTATAATATGCTCGTGTAAAATTCACGTAACAAAGATTGAGTTAAAAAAAGATAAATTTATTAAATATCCACAAACCAGCTTAAGTAAATCTGGCTGCATTTACTCTCGCTAATGGAATGCCTTCTTAAAGATTAAAAGAAAACAGGCTCACAAATTTCAAAATGGGAATTTTCAGTTCAAAATCATACAATGCAAAGTAAAAGTGAAACTAATTTATTTTAATTACATGAGTAAATCGGTTTTTTGTGAGGATTTAGCAGCGAAAGAAATCCATGAAATATCGCTTAATCCTGAGCTTAACCGTAACTGCTCGAATGCAAAAAGTGTTCTCAAATAACAAATGCCATCAATTTGTCTTGCTTAATCAGCCCTCAGTTCAGTTTGCGCAGCTAATGTGTTCTAAATTCTTAAACAAAGATAAACAACTCGTTTTTGTCGTAAAAAGCAGGGCAAAAAAAAGTGATATAGGGAGGTGAAAAAATAACTACAAGGTCTAGTGATTTAGTTGTGTATACTTTATAAAGCCTAACTCCATTTGACTCAATTTCCTTAGTGTTGTTGATGCTACGGTAAATATTCCATGTTGTGTCTTAAAAATAAATCATTTTTTAAATTCTTTTAAAACAGTATTTTCTGTTATGTTCGAAAGCTATTAGCTTTTATGGCTAACAGCGAATTACATAAATATGGCTATATTAGGATTGTATATTCTAAAAAGAATGTTGTATTCTTAAAGCTTGCAAATACGATGAAAAGATTTTTTATTTCGTGAAAAGTCGTAAAAAGAGGTTTTTTTTTTAATAACTGGCGCTTTGGTTAATAATTCAAATAAAGGACTATTCCAATCTACACATTTATAGAGCTATACGCGTCAAATATATAGCAAATTCAACTTTACCAGTGTACATTAACACATACATTTTGGAACTTAAAAAAGTATTTTCAAGGATAACATCTGGTGAGTTAGATTTCTTCCAATTGGACCAAATAAAGAAACATTCCGACATACATTTATAGAATTCATACCTATACAAGCCAAATATATAACAGGTATATAGCAAATATAAAATTATCGGTGTGCATTAATCCATACATTTTCCACTTCAACTTTAAAGAAACATTGTCAAGGATAACATTTGGTGGGTTTATATCCATCATATTGATACAAATGAAGGAACAGACTGGCCTACACATTTATAGATCTCATACCTATACCAACAAAATATATAGCAAATTCAACATTACCAGTGTACATTAACACATAAATTTTACAGCACCAACTTTAAATAAAATATTTTCCAGTAGATATTGTAAATCAATATATCAAAAGAATAAGGTAATCTTAGTAAGAGATAGAGCAGCTTTGTCAAGATTTAAACATCTAAAATATTTATCAGTCGGTAATTTAAACTAAAATGCACGTAACAAAGATTGAGTATAAGAAAAATGATGAATTTATTAAATATCCACAAACGAGCTTAGCTAAATCTGCCTGCATTAACTCTCATTAATGGAATGTTTTCTTAAGGGTTAAAAGAAAACAGACTCACAAATTTCAAAATGGGAATTTTCCTGTTCAAAATCATACAATGCAAAGTAAAGTGAAACTAATTTATTTTAATTACATGAGTAAATCGGTTTTTGAGGATTTAGCAGCGAAAAGAAATCCATGAAATATCGCTTAATCCTGAGCTTAACCGTAACTGCTCCAATGCAAAAAAGTGTTCTCAAATAACAAATGCCATCAATTTGTCTTGCTTAATCCAGCCCTCAGTTCAGTTTGCGCAGCTAATGTGTTCTAAATTCTTAAACAAAGATAAACAACTCGTTTCTGTCGTAAAGCAAGAGAAGAAAAGTGATATAGGGGGGTGAAAAAAAATAACTACAAGGTCTAGTGATTTAGTTTGTGCATACTTTACAAAGCCTAACTTCATTTGACTCAATTTTTTCTTAGTGTTCAGGCTACGGTAAATATTCTGTGTTGTGTCTTAAAATAAATAATATTAAAACACTATTTGTATTATGTTCGAACTCTAGTAGCTTTTATTGCTAAAGGCGAATATATATATATATATTAGTAATGTGTATATTCTAAAAGCGTGTTGTTTTTCTTAAAGCTTGCAAATACGACCAGAAATATTTTTGTTTCTCAAAAAAAAAGCGTAAAAAAAGTTTTGTTTAATAACTGGCGATTTGACCAAGGTTATTAATCCAAATAAAGGAACATTTCGGTATACACAATTAATAGAGCTGGCAAAGTATACAGCAGATTTATAGCAAATTCAACTTTACCAGTGGTATCCAGCATTTTGCCACTCCAACATTAAAGAAGCATTTTAAGGGTGAAGATCTAGTGGGTTTTAATCCTTTATATTGATCCAAATAAAGGAACATTTCGACCTACTCATTTATAGAGCACATATCTATACGGGCAAAATATATATTTTCAATAAAAGCATTTTTAAAGCATTTATTTCTTATAAGAAGAATATTCATCAAATGTAATTTAAAATGTCAATTTAACCATAGTGAAAAAGTAAATAAAATATATTCAGTAGATATTGAAAATCAATCTAATTATATATATATCAAAAGAAGAGAATAATCTTAGTAAGAGATAGATCCCTGTCAAGATTTAAACAGCTAAAGTATTTATCAGTCTGTAATTTAAGCTAAAATGTACGTAACAAAGATTGTGTTAAAAAAAAAAAGATAATTTATTAAATATCCACAAACGAGCTTAGCTAAATCTGCCTGCATTAACTCTTACTAATGGAATGCCTTCTTAAAGTTTAAAAGAAAACAGGCTCACAAATTTCAAAATGGGAATTTTCCAATTCAAAATCATACAATGCAAAGCAAAGTGAAACTAATTTATTTTAATTACATGAGTAAATCGGTTTTTGAGGATTTAGAAGCGAAAAGAAATCCATGAAATATCGCTTAATCCTGAGCTTAACCGTAACTGCTGGAATGCAAAAAGTGTTCTCAAATAACAAATGCCATCAATTTGTCTTGCTTAATCCAGCCCTCAGTTCAGTTTGCGCAGTTAATGTGTTCTAAATTCTTAAACAAAGATAAACAACTCGTTTTTGTCGTAAAGCAGGGCAAAAAAGTGATATAGGGAGGTGAAAAAATAACTACAAGGTCTAGTGATTTAGTTTGTGTATACTTTACAAAGCCTAACTCCATTTGACTCAATTTCCTTAGTGTTGTTGATGCTACGGTAAATATTCCATGTTGTGTCTTCAGAATAAATAATTTTAAATTCTTTTAAAACAGTATTTTCTATTATGTTCAAATTTTAGTAGCTTTTATTGCTAAAGTCGAATATATATATATATATATATATATATATATATATATATATTAGGAATATATATTCTAAAAGTGTTTTGTATTCTTAAATCATGTAAATACGATGAAAAAGGTTTTTTTTCGCAAAATGTTGTAAAAAAGAGTTTTTATTTTTTATTTTGGCGCTTTGGTTAACAATCCAAATAAAGGACTATTTCCATCTACACATTTATAGAGCTATACGGCACAAATATATAGCAAATTCAACTTTACCAATTGAATTAATCCATATATTTTGCCACTCCAGCTTTAAAAAGCATTTCAAGGATAACATTTGGTGGGTTTGAATTCTTCATATTGATCCAAATAAAGAAACAGTCTGACCTACACATTTATAGAGCTCATACGCATACAAAAAAATATATATAACAGTTCTATAGCAAATTCAACATTACGAGTGTGCATTAATTTATACATTTGCCACTCCAACTTCAAAAGAAAGCATTTTTAAGAATAACAACTGATGT